>JAHZMV010006319.1:0-58916 GCA_027743765.1 Coecobrya sp. COE2
GGGAAAAACGCAAAAAAAGTTCAAATGTTTCGATGAATATTATTCGGAAGGATTTATGAAGATTGAAAAATAAACCAAAATAAAAGTCGGTTTTAAAAGACACTAAAAACGCTATCTTGATTGAGTGCTAAAACTATATGATTGATTTCCGGCATTATGCCTCATAACTTGTTAAACTTTGGGCTAGCTCATTTACTCAGTCCGATAATTATGCAAAAGCATGCAATTAAAAGCGACATCATGCACAGCTTATTAGAGTTAATTATGCATGCGTCATAGCGTCAATTTATTGAGACTTGAGGCGGTGGATATTGTTTTTACCAACGTGACTTGAGAGATTTAGTTTGTAAGGTACACAAATTTATTTCGGTTTCAGTGACATCAAATTTTATTGAAATTATATTTAAGTTTAAAGATTTATAATAATATGTTGCTTTCATTTATGTAAGTATGTATATAAGAATACTATTTTCTAGATTAATACATTTTGTTGTGACGATAATATCATTTTGTTTTGTGGGAGGGACGATTTAATTTTGTGGACGGGCCATTAACTTCATTTATAGTATTAGTCAAATAGAATGATTTGATACAACTGAAATATAGAATCAACTTGAGGAAATCAAATATTAGCTAATCTTCCACTCAGGTACAATATCTTGCCTATCGAGCAAAAAAGGTGGTTGATGTGCGACAAATTGTAAAATGTGAAGATTGAATATTTGAGAGTGGCATTTTGATTAAATTGTTTTGTTTCAAAGTTAATAATACGTATATCAGTTTATATAATATGTGGTTGTCATTAATAATAATAATATAGTTTTTTCTCATAAAATAACTTAGCACAATTTTTATAGTGTCCGATGAATTACCAAGAGTTTTCAATCGTGGGCAGATCTGTTCGTGGTTGTCTGCAAATAATCAAAGGTAACATAATGTTAAAAAAATTAGCCAATGGAATATGAGATTTAATTAATTTTTAGTAGTAAACTTACTTGTTGTACTGCGTATTGAAATTGGTCTTCTCTGTTGAGAAAGCAGCTTGACCAAATTCCTTTGGAGGTGGCAACGCCATTTCAGCCATCTCCTCAGCAATGTTCCGCTTACGATACCACCAGTACTCAAAGACCAGAGTGAAGCACGCCATGATAATTCCGACGAAAATGACGATGAATACACCACCTATCAAAGAGACAATCCGGATTAAAAATCAATTTTCTGCTTATGATGTCAAAAAAATGAGACATTTAGTCATTAAATTACCGATATTGTGGATACTGATGCCATCAGACTGGTTGTCGTCCTTGGGACAAGTAGCCTTCAACTTATTCTCATTCCACCAAGTTTCCTTCAACTGTTCCAAGTGACGTTGATTGAGAAGCTTAAGAATCCTGTGGGGGAACAGGAGTAAAAAGGAATTCAGAGCAATTTAATACAAATTAGATTTAGAAACATAAAAAAAACCGACAAAAATTCACAGGTGCTCTTAACAAACTGTACAAACATTAATTTTTTGCAACATGAATTGATGGGAACATTTAAAGCATTGAAAAAGGGTTTCTGCTATCACCAAACTTAACGTTGGTTATAATTGCAAAATTGGCAAAGGTTATCAAACGTTAAGCGGTTATCATCATTAGTCACAATTCATGATGATAAGTGTTCTTGTTCTTACGCATCGTTTAACTGATCTTTGAGCGGTGAACCTTGTTGCACAGCTAAAGCATACGGTTTGCGCGAGAACTCTTCGCCAACCATTTGTAAATCACAGCTAATAAGAACCTGATAACGAATATCAGTCGCATCTCCTGCAAACAATGAGTAATATTTAAAACATTCAAAACAGACATACATATAAGGTCACAAATCAAAGGACATTTTTCATCCTTCATGTTACACCAGTTATTATGGTGGTTTACACGCGAATAAACAACACAGAAAAAAATAACCCAGTTAAATGGTTTCCCTTCCGTGAAGTATTATTGGAAGGGTTGATTACATAAATGGAACATTTAAGATTATAATTGTTAATAATAAACATTAATATTTCCCGGACCTTGCGGGTATACCAACATATTATATGTATTACACTTCTCAGACGAAAATTTTTCTCTGATAACATGTTATTAGTTTAGTAGATAAGCTTTCCTCGGTAGCATGTTTGTTGCTGAGGATAAGGTTAGATATATTATAACAATCATTAACACAACGTGATTCTCCAGTTTTTTGAGGCTATCACGATGTTTAAAAACAGTAGCGCAACTCGTCTTACATATGAGAAAATGATTCTTTTAAGGGAGACCCCTTCTGTACAGCAATCGCGTAAGGTTTGCGTGAGAACTCCTCTCCAACTTGTTTAAAGTCACAGGAGATAACCGTCTGGTAACGAATGTTTGTTGCCTCATCTAAAATTACGGGTTAGATACTTGAATTGCTTGAAAAAATGCTTTTAACGAATGAGATAATCACTGGACAAAAATAATTCCTGTTAGAAATTCATTGTTTGGGGCGACTTGAAACATTATGGAGACAGGAATCATTAGTTAATGAGCAATTTGGTTTTCTTTCCATTTAAGTATATGCATTATTTAGAAATATCTCTGTAAATAATCGTAGGGTTACCCAGGAACGCAAATCCATCATTCGCATTGCCCTTTCCTCGGACTCGTTCAACGGCACCTTGAAAAGTTTCAGGAGGATTGTTCTCCTGCATGGCTTGCCACATTTTGGTAAACTTGTCACTCACGGGATAATCCCAAACGGCAAGTTGTGATCTTTCCCAGTCACTCATGCTGTCATTAAGACTCATGTCCTTCCAAATTCTACAAAAGATATAAACTCGTGTAAAGAATTATTTGTAAAATTCTATCTGTATTAATCCACTTAAAAAATTACTCGTAAAAGCGATGTTCAATATGAGCCATTCGATCAAAATAGATCCAAGCTGAGCTGTGTTTCAATGGGGCATACTGAATCTTGTACTGTTTCGCCAAATCATCCAACGACTCAATAGGAGCATCCAAACGGGACACTGTCAAGAAGGCAGCCAAGTTGGCAGTGTATGAGGCAATAATGATGAAACCGAACAACCACCATGTTGCTGCCACAAGTCGACCAGACAGATTTTTCGGAGCTTCACCACCACCCTGTGCGTATGATACCATGTTAAAAATTAGCTAACTGTACCACTTTGTTTATTACAAAAATAAGTACAAAATGAAAAATTACCTGAGGTGTGAGTGATGTCATGCAGAACCAAAGACATTCCTTCAAATTAAATTCTCTCTTTTCTTCATCATCCTCATACTTTTCCCGATTGTTCTGGTAGCTGTATGGACTCCATCGGTCAAATACCCACATCAAGAAACTATAAATTCAAAATATACAACAAAGACCTTTAATTATATTACTACCCCAACATTTATTTTTTCATTTCCAGCTATAAAATAGATGTAACCTGGTGAAGAAATATGCTCCCAGAATACACATCCACACATCATTCTCCAGCACAGTCAAGAACTTGAACAGAGACGTTTGGGTTTTCGGCTTTCTCATGAGAATGGAAATGCCCACCAAATCGTAGTAAGGGACAGTGAAGTCAACGACGCTCTCACGTTCAGCCATCACAGACATTGCACCCAGTGCTATGTCAGCTCTCTGAAATCAAACCAGGAAGTTAAAGTAGGGTTGCATAATAATGTCTTTTTACGATACGCCATTTAATGATGTTATTTCAGATCAAAAAGTCATACCCGATCCTTCAGCTCTCTAACCATTCCAGACCATTCGTGCGGCTCAGCCTCAGCCATATAGCCATACTCGGTTACATTTCGAATTGTGAAATTGAATTTGAGCTCCTCTTGGATTTTGTCCAGGAGGGCAATACAGTAGCCTGTGAAACACCGACTGTATTTGCTATCTTTTTCCTGACAACCGGGCGTCTTGTAGACAAAGGGCTCTTGCTGCAATCATTAAGATTTGAAGGAATGCTGTAATTTTTTAAATGTTATTATTTAGAAACATAAAACATGTATAGTGAGTGCTCACCACAACGGTTACAATCCGAAACACGGTGAGTGCAATGTGCTTCTTCCATTCGTCTTCCTTTCCTACTGACTCGATAAGTTCCTTTTCTCCGAAACCTGTATTCCAGACTCCTAGTTGTTGGTTGATCTCTGGTTCCGCTTGTTTTTCTTTGAATACCAGACGATGAATGGACATTTGGAACTTTGTGAAGCTTTTCCCAATAGTTTGATCACTATCATACGCATAGGGGCCGAGAAGGTTGCCTTTTGAAATGTCTTTATCCATGAAATTTTTGAATAATTTCAGCTTGTAGGAATCGGGTGCTGGTTCCGCTTTCGTTTCTGAGCATGTTCCCAATTTTGGGGGATCCTCCCAGCTTTGTTCCTTTTTCATTTTTCTGTAGTTGGTTAACGATAGAAATAGACCAAATCATGAAAACAAAGTATAGTTGATAGCTAACTATGTGCATTTTAAGGAAATATAAGGACATAGCAAAACTCACGCAACAGTTGAAATAGCGTTCATTGTCAAGTCAAAGTAAAACATGTCCATCAGTCGTTGATTTTTGAAGAAACCCTTAGCCTGTAGGAAAGTTCTATAATCGTTTGTTTCCTTGGAAATGACGGGTGATAGATGAATGACAGAGACGTTGTTGTTGCAACCTGAACATTTGGGAAACCCTGGTTCCTACAAAGGTAAAGTATGTGTATTAACGCTTAATCTATTTTTATCCATTTTGTCAAAGTTTAAAATACCAAGTATACTGCCTTGATTAGAGGCAGAGAATTCAATCATTTCTATGAACAAACTCACCATTGACATAGAATACCAAGCATATTCATCACTGAAATAGGGACCATCATTCATTGTTGGATCCGAAGCTTGTGTTAACACTTCTGTAATTTCGTTAGGAGATGCGGCAATGAAAAAGTTGACAATGTCCACGTGAACAAGGCGATCAATCTGGCTTCTCAGAGCATTTCTTGTTTTCTCCACTTTTGTGAGCAGATGTCTTGTTGGCATGTTTTGCAGCAGGGATTTGTATTTGTGGTACATTTCTAAACAGATAAAAGGGTAAGTACAATTCGGTGGAAATAATGGAGATTACTTCATAATAATAATGCCAGAGTAGATCATTAAAAGAACAAAAAATACATACCATACTCATCATCGAAAAGAAGCACAGCACTGGTCATATCCTGTTGAGAAACGATGGATCGTACAGCTTGTGGCACCAAATCCGCCGGTGGGGCAATCTGAATCAAGTAATCTTTCTGGGTGCCCTTAAGTTCTCGCCAACTTCGAATATCTCCTTCCTGGCCAAATGTTCCGGAAATGGTTGGTAAAGCCATCACTTTAGTTATCAATTTCACAGCCTCAGACGGAATCCCATGTCGTGTGAAATCGATAACGATGTGGGGATGCTTGTCTGCCGGTACGTCGGGGGCAAATGCAGCATCAATATGTCCACACACTAAAGCGTCAAGAAGCAGTCACTGTTAGCTCATAACCCATTAAGATGCTTTAATTTTTTTTCTATTAACAATCATATTTCACATACAGCTTTTTATTAATTTCGTTGCATCAGTTCCATTTGACATAAACTTGTGCACCGTTCCGATTGTGATTCCAAGATTAGGGGTTGTCCTGATGTACTCCAATGCGAAATCAAAGCTCTTCACAGAATCTTCCCATTCATAGAAAAGAACTATAAAAAAGAATGTAAACATTCATTATTTTATTCATCCATATTTAATGTGACATTTTAGACAAAAGTTTTTAACGCCAATGACGACCACCCGGAAATTTCAAGAGGCAATAAGAAAACTCAACTGTCGCATTTTATTTGCTTTCCAGTCCCACTATCATCATCATTGACACCGTCATTAGCTAACATTCTCACGACTATTCAACATGTTCCAATATTTGTCTTCTCATTTCTCAAACAAATTTTGTAACTTTTATACTCTTCTGCGCTCCTTATTATTCAACACATCCACACTGCTCAACAGTGGGAGTGGTAGTAGCAGTCTCATCAGTAATCTCATTAATTATGCAAATGACATAGCACCGTTTTCTCTAGCAGCAACATTTTTTGCATAGAAATGATCATGATAGGTTTACAAAACCAGAGTATATGGACAAGGGCAATAAGAGAATCGAATTAAATTACAACGAGAAGGATGACTTTCCTGTCACGATCACATTCTTCGTTCACTCTGAACCTCCAAAAATAAACTCCTCCAAGCTACTTACTTTCTTTCGATCTGTATACCAACTTTTGACATTCATTTTTTTAAAAGGAAATTGTTGCGTAAGGCGTAAGAAACCAATGGCCGCATCATGGGACATGTTAATGTTATCACTTTTTCTTGAAATTCTCAAAGGAATTCTCTTGTCGAACATGGAAATTCTTGTCATATTTTGTCTTACGCAACATCATTAACTCTGTCCCAAACAATGCGAAAATGCGGTAATGTTTTAGCAGCATATAACATCATAAAATATGGTTGAGTTGATAACTTGTTAGCTTAATAAATAGCACAGCTAGAAATTGACACCATTTCAATGGCATGAGTGAAAAAAATGTCGTGAGTGATAGAATATGGGTATCGATTTACGAAACGGAAAAAAAGATCGATAAGAGCTCACAAAAGCAATTAAATTCTAACAAAACAAGTGTTTGAATTCCAAGACGACTACGACGAAGAAGACATGTTTGACAAACTAGAACTTTTTTTCATGCGGATAATATGATTATAAAACATGGTTGTAAATTTAACCATAACGCAAATTTAGTATGTATTTTTTAATATGAACTATATATTGTGGAATAGTACAGAACGCTATTAAACTTAATATAACATAACGGTCTGTAAAGTACATATAGATTTCAATCGTTGATATTCCAATATTTTTTCTTGTAATCGATCGGTCAAATGGTAAAATAATTACAACTACCACACGATATGAAAAAAAAACTACTTTCATCTAAATGGTTCACTACAAAAAATGTTTTCATGGTAAATTTATAACATTTAGTTATTCCTTTTGATGACAATATGGCGTCCATAATTTTGTTCGGATATAATAATGCTACTAGCTTTTCTCTATAGTATATCATAGGTTATGTGAAGATTTGTTTAAGATTTAAGCAGACTTGTTTGTTAGTACGAAAAATAGTTTTTTCGTGTTAGTTTGTCATATTGTCATTTTTATATGATTTAAGGACGGAAGGAATCTAGCAGGCTTTAAGAATACTTTTAGATGGATAATCGATTTGTGGACAACTTGCTCAGCGGCCGTAGTAATGAGGCATATCTAACGGTTTCTAAAGCAAGTTTACTGGAAATGACGTCATCGAGGCCGGATCAACTAAAGAATAATTTAATGCCTGTGAAATTTTTATATCTCCTCCAACGACTTATCAAAATCAATATTTAAAAATGTCGTCGCTAGAACTTGCAATTTAACTTGATAAGAAACCAAAGTTTTCGTACGTTTTCATGACTCCGTAAAGGAACATTATAAAATATGTTTATTGTCTGCACCCATGAATGATGACGCTTTAGAGCTATATATAGTTTTATCTGGGTGTCACCATTATTTATGTACATTTTTGCGTAATTTATTCATTACATGTGTGTATTTAGAATAATAACGTATGATTTTACTTTGGGCGACCATGATGCACCACAAATTAGCCGTTATCTTGAACCGCCCTTCTTCTAAACAAAATATCTACATGTAAGATAGATAATAATCATCATGTAAATAATGCAACGGTCAACATAAATAAAAAAATATTATTACCGTGCAGTAATAAAACCAATATAAACAGCCAACGTAAATATTCAAACATTACATGCAACATTTTTTTCTCGGACAGACAATGAGCAGGACGGCACAGCATAAAAAAATCGGTCATGGAGCAAGATAGACATGTTTAACATTTAATGAGGTTTGCCTTTCGGTATCCAGGACAGCGAGTGATAACTCACCCTTAATCATGTCATTTCACGCTTCTTTCTCTTCTATTATTATTATATTTTCCCTACTTTCACCCTTCTTTTCCCAAATGTGACAAGAGGTTCAACTAGCAGCAATGTGTGGCTGTGCAACGCTTATTGTTCCTCCAGAACGAAGGTAAAGTACAAGCTTTTTTTTTCTTTCAAGGAGCACTTTCTTTTCCAAGAAAATGTGCTCATGTAAAGTAATTCGTTATGGACAAGACGAGTGAACAGAACACAATATCCACTTGTGTTGTTGTTTGTTGTACGTGTCCACTCAGTTGTAAGTGGACATTAAAAATGTGAAAGTATTTTTTCGCAGAGGTAATGGATAAATGTTAAGGTTTTCTGCTAGCTTTGCTAAACAGTACATTATTACATTATATAGACATGTATTTACTTGCAAAAAAATTTCAAGTGTAAAAGTACAAATGAAATGAGATGTATGTTCCTATCATTTATTCCGCCTATTTTTTTCGCTTATGGATGAACAACTAGTGTTAGCCTTTTTGCAGCTTAAATATTGGGACGAGCAACAACAATAATTATTATTGTACTGTGGACATTAAGAAGTAAGGTAAAAGGTTGTGGTCGTGTGATGAAATGAGGGGAGGGGGAAAACCGCAAAGGTAATGTAGTGACGCTTGTCCTCCTGTCACTCACAATTTCGTTGCAAATTCATTTTTATTGTTGTTATGAAAAAAAGAAACTGGGAGGTATGTTTTTTCTGGGAATGGAAGTTGAAAGCCTTTCTGATGAACTTTTGTGATGTTGTTTTTCTTGCATATAAGCATTAAAAGGTAGGTATGTAATGTAGGTACGTTTTGGCAAAAATAAAAGCAATTAAATTCGAATGTTATCGCTAATCTTCAGTTAAAATTTATATCAGTCTTCATAAAAAATTGCTTTGACAACCATAACCCTATCTATTTCAAATGTCACGTTATTCAATACAACAAACGACAAAATTGTATAATATGCCATACTATCGCATCACTTGAAAATGATCAAGTAATAAATTTAAATTATATTAAATTATTGGATTCGTAACAAATAACTTTTAAGATCTCTACATACTCAATTGTGATACATTTATTTCTCAATCCAATCTTAGTAAAAACCCTTTGCCGATAAACTCACAATTACAGGATGACCTGTGACGAGGGTTGGAAAATACCTACCAAAATTATTAGCTGTTTGAGTACGAGGTTCTTAGTTTTACTTGAGTTGCACGTTTTTTAAAAGTGCCGACATGAATACCAGATGCATTTTAAAATTCTCTAAATAAGATGAAGAAGCCCAATTTACTTCTTTTAAAATAATACTTAACCAGTCTCTAAATCGTGTATTCTGTTGATGAAACTGATCATGATATTTTAACGCTATTTTCTTTCGTCTGTTACATTATCTGCATTCTTTCTCACATGATAAATTTGTTCAGTAATGTGTAATTTCTTTTCTCCAGACAATTCTTGGCCGTTGATACAATTAGAAAGCAATACTACAATTTTGATTAGCTATTTAACCCGAATTACTTAAGTTATAATTTTTCGTTTTGATGTTATTGTCCCTATCTTTTATGAGAATTACGTCACGTATTGCTGATTTGTCAATTTCAGGTAGCATGTTAAAATACATTGGTAACCAATTTTGTAAAGTTTACACTAATCCAAACGTATAAATCTTAAATTTCATTTCACACTGGAAAATATGCCAATATTCCATCGATTTCAATTTAATATGCAATGCATATGTCTGCTAGGAGATATCGTAGTGTAGAAATTACTTGGCAGACAACGCTTTCTATTGGGGCATTATGAGAACGGCTAGGTTTTTACCCTTTTATGTCAACGAACAACGGTTGAACCTCGATATAATTACGGTTATTGCTTTTACTAACCAGAAAGCAGTTACATCCAGTACATACTTTACTATTAATTATGAGTAACATTAAAATATTGCAGAAAGAAGCAAATTTCTATCCAGTATTTCTATTGCGTCAAGACGCTTCGGAGTAAACTGCTAATCATAAAATTTGAGTATATAATTAAATTAAGAAAAATTAAATAGGAACTAATTCACTTACTTATATTCACAGTCTGGCCTTGAGCAGTTGTGTAAGGAAGGGACGCTCCCAACACGGCTAATATTAACGTGGTTATAATGCACTCGGGGATGAGGGGCCAAAAAATGCCCCTTTTCGAACAAGGTGGCATTTTCATTTCTATATTGAGATACTTCAACCGAAAAATTAATTTACGTAGACACTATACCAAATTGAGCGGATTAATTTTTTACCCTGAAAATCACAAAAATGAAAAAAATGTCTGCTTAAAATTACTGCTTTTTTTAGTCTTTTTGAATTTTCACTCCCTTCTCTCGTTGCACTGTTTTTAATCTACCTGACCTTCTGAAAATGATACAACTAAATCTAAAAATTGAAAAAAGATGCTAAAACATTCTCCGGATTAATATTATAGCAATTCATTTGCACATTTGGACATGGGAACATTTAACAGGTAAAATTCCAATGACAACTACACTGCTTCCAATTGCTTGGTCGCCTTGCTTCTTAATGACAAGCTTTTCTACACTTTTCTATTGTCTTGCTGGAGCTGCCAAACTCGTATGCACGAAAGAAGAGTTGAACAAGATAAGAAGCAAGATAAGACCAGGTTGCGCAAATATATTGTATCAAATGCGTCTTTTGTACACTCTCTGTATATAAAAAAAGAGTCCCGAGTATAATAATTATCCAGCAATGCTATTTTGCTGCTGTTGGTGGACAGGTAGGTGACAGATAAAATAAGAAAAGGAAATGAAGTACTTGAGAGAGCCACCCATTTTCTTGACACCCCTTCTGCTCGTCCACCTCGTCATCAACCAACTACCACCACCGTAACTATTCATCGCTTCATAATCGCCAAACATTCCCTTATTCAATATTACCTTCTTTTCTTAAACTCTGGTAGCTAGCTACCAGGCTTATTGTTATTATTGCATGTTATTGCTTTTATTATTATTACAAAGCGATGATGCAGCAGACGATATCGGGGGAAAACGCGAGGGACTTGACAATGACGACGATTATTCTCCTACAAACTGATGATGAGCGACACGGAGAAAGCCACAAGCTTGTTACAATAAGTTGGTTATCATGTAAAGTAGATAATATACAGGTTTGCATAAGCGCTTCCAACAAATTTTCTCAAACTCAGCATGTAACTAACACCATGATTGGTACACGTTGATCAGTAAAAAGAGTTAACGTTTCATCGGCCATAACCAAATAGAATGTATATAACGTGCTGGTGTAAGCATTTCAGAGAAAGGAAGTTGAAGAAAGTACGGAAACCACATAATCCAAGACAAGGATAAAAAAGGACTGTAAATATGTACATAAGACATCAGAAGTAGTTAGTAGTAATAATGGTTATTGTGTTGCTTGTGGTGAGAAAGTGGATCCTCATATTACCCACTTAAAGAGAAACTAGTTTTGTAGGGAATTAGGGGCTCCTTCCACACTGTACACAGCTTTACGAAACAAACATTGCTACCTAAAAAAATATAAGCTTGGAATATAACAATGGGCATAAAAGGGAATGCAACTACTTCAACTTGAACCATATTCAAACTATCGGACTGATATCTATTGGAAATGGCGTATACATGACTAAGTTTGTAGTTTGGGTAAAAATATTCTAAAATGACACGCAGCCAAAAAGAAGAAGAAAACATGGAAACATGCACATCAATGACAAGCTATATGGAACGGTATTCCACACTAGATGATGAGAATTGAAGGGGGATAAAAAATTAAGGCATTTTTTTCACTTTTTTTATACCAAGGCATACCAGGTAAAGCATGTTGACAACGGTGACAACGCTGGGGATTCATGTTAAAAGGAAGGAAGGTGTTATAGACGTGTATTCTTACAACGACAAAGCAGCAGGAAATAATATTACAGACATGAAGGAATCGTTAAGTATTCTTTAGTTGACAAGACTGGCATAGATATTCCATCTAGCTGCTACTGGTTTGCTTTTCCTGTAGGTATTTGGGGCAGTGGTGGATGTCACTTTGGAATAATAATATGGAATAAGATCATCCGCACACGCACACCCCACACCAGACTGCCCTTTTCTCTTCAATAACAGCATGTCAGGACACACTCGTCAGGAACAGGTTTTTATGCTGACTGTTGATGAAATGTCAAAAAACGTAGCCGTAAAAGTTTCCTACTTTCCAGTGACACTGATTGCTTGTGTGTATATCATAGTGTGGGCGTTTTCAAGGTATTCAATTAATTCATATTGGTCAAAAGGCATAAATTGTGCATGGGTATTTGTTGGATTTATTCAGTATGGAATGGAATCCATTAAATTATTTAAAGTTTTTATATCGAAGTTTACTAAAAATGGATGCAAATACGATTTAAAATATGATGTTGAAGGAAATGGATTGTGGAATAAAATAACTACTATAGTTGTATAATAAGGGATAAGGGACTTGCTTTTGCGTTTACCTTTGACTTGAGAGACTGCTACTTGATTGATGAAAAACTGCTACATTCACATTAACCACCTTGTGGAAAAGCATTGTCCATACAAGTGAGTTGTCATCTATTAGTTGACAGCAATTCACAAGGCGATTTTTAAAGTTAATGGACCTAATCCAGCTAACCATTTTATCTAATGCAGCTAAGGTGGTATTTCAGAAGAAAGGATTTATTAGACATAAGATAAGTGATGAGCATAGATAGATAATAAAAGCTTTATTCGTTTAGCTTATGATTGAGCGTAGTGAAAAGTCAAAATGATGACCTATTGTCTATGTAAACCATTAAATCAATCATGGAATTTTGGGGAACAATTACTCCACTAGTTCTACTTTATCAAAATAGGAATACGTCACATCCGATTTCTTAATCAAATATTAACCGAATAATGCAACTGCGATCGTCACACTTGAAGAAACAAAGCATAGAATTAAATTGGACAGAGAAAAACAAACAATTTTTTATGTAATGCGCACGGTAGTAAAATGTTTTATTGTTATCATCGGTAGTTTCATTTTTTTATAATTTTCCATATAAATAAATTCAAGCATAAAATGTTTCTCTTTGAACAACTTAATCAGAAAAAGAAGAACAGCATACTTTAATGATTTATTCTTTTCGAAGTCACGATAGTAGTAGCAGAAGTGGTACAAGTTGTAATGGCAATAATAAGAATAAATATTAATGATGATACGAAAATCATGTCGCTAAATGCTTTCTCTCTCTCCTTCGCTATCCCCCTCCGTTCAATCTCTCTTTCTCTAATGATAAGTTTTACAAGTTCAAAACACTAAATTCATGCAATATCCAAGACAGCGCAAAAACGGTATTGTAAATTTAAAGGCTTTACAATGTTTGTTTATTTCTTGATAAAAGAAGTCGTCAGGACAAGTGCAATATTATGCTACAATTATTATAATAGCTAACACATGCAAACTATCTGTAATTAATGTTGTTGCGGTAGTACGTAGTTATATATATACTTATTATATATCTATGTACTTTTGCAATTAGCAATATCTGTAGTAATAATAAATATGTACTTGTCTAGTGAATAAATATATAGCGAATTTTTAATTGCTAATATAACAGTAGTAGTATTATTATTGTTATCTTACTAGCAGTACTTGTATTGTTACTTAACACTACTGAGGTCTAAACCCCGTTTGCGCGCATGTCGGAATTTCTTAACATACGCTTCTACCAGTTCTTTAATTTTTCCTGGATTGATTTCTCCGGTTTTATTGTGACATATCTGTAAATAGATAAAAATCATGATATTAATTGTTTGTAACAAGCGAATGTAGTTGATTGGTAATTACAAGGAAAATGAGCCTTGCTTACCTTTGGAACGGCGCGTCTAAGAATTTCCTTGTATTCATCTTTGTTCACTTGGCGTTTACTATAATACGGTTTAAGGGCTAGTTTTACTTCTTCTACTACTCGTTCTTGCCGATTGAGTTTCTTCAGATACTGTGAGCAAGAAAGGAAAATTAAAATGATTTATTGAATTGAATTGTAAAATGTTATATCAAAGCGTTAAATAAGAAAAACAGGTAAAACTAACATAATTTCATACGTACCTTTTGCTTTACTATGAGTTCCACAGCGGACGTTGGAACTTCGTCAGTAAGCCGAAGCTCTCCTTCAGTCAGCCCTCCGGATGTATTAACTTTAATTGTTTCTTTCTTAGGCCCTCCTGTAGAAAATGATATGATTTTTAAGCATAAATTGATAGAAAATAAATATTTAGTTTGATACATTATTAAGTGAATTGGGGTCTAGTGTACCTTTTCTATGTTTCACTTTAGACTTGGAAGTCTTTTTAGGTTCATTTACTACAGCCTTCTTGGTGTCAGTAGCATTGCCCCCAAAAAGGGAATCAAATAGGTTATTTCTTTCTTTAGGTTTATTTCCCCCAGAGGAAGAAGAATTGAAGGAGTCGTTTGCATTAGCAGTTCCACCGACCATGATTGGCATACCACCAAACAGTTGACCATTTTTACCACCTTTGCCACCCTCTGACTGAGAACGGTCCGTAGGAGGCTCAAAGAGGTCGTCACCCTCACTGCTGTTTGGAGACATCGGCGACTCTCCACCACCACCCATATCTTGCCCTTGTGAAAAGTTGCTATTGCCCATACCACCTCGAAAACTTGACTGGAGTGGAAAATTTTGGGCTTTAGGGCCCAACACGTTCATATGGCGCGGCTGGGTACTGTCACCAGTGCTATCACTATTACTATTTGCAACGGTTTGTGATTTTCCACTAAAGTTGGGCTGGTTTTGCCGCACCGCAAGCAGAGCAGATGCCACACTAGCCAATACATTCGGGTTGAGCATGGGACCACTCGCATTAGTATACATAATTCGAGGTGGAGGAGGTGTTGGAATCACAATGGGCGGTGGTACTGGAATAGCTCCTCCTGTTATGATTGCTGTCGAAGGATACAAACCAGGAATGTTCCCAATTAAAGGCCTCGTCATTGTTGGAGTCACTGAGCTTTGAGATGAGTTTGTCAACGACGTGCTACAACTATTCATTGTTGATGATGTAGATGATGTAGTAGCAGTAGCACTAGTACTTTCTGTAGAGGCAGAAGAAGTCTGCGTTCCCCCTCGGGGAGACGCATTACTTGCAGGAGTTTTATGAGGTAATCCAGGAAAAAGCTTGTTAGCGTCTGGCTGCTGTTTGGACGGAATGGAAGACGTGTTTGACTTGGACTCATCCTCCGTTCCATGTACAGCTGTATCCATTGAGTCACCCGTGGAAGTCACCAGGGAGTCTCCTTGAGCGTTGGATTCTCCGTCAGTGTTTGGTGACATGGATGACCTAAGAGAGTGGCTAAAGGAGGAATCCTGCTGCTCACTGGGTTGTGGAGTGGGTGTTTTTGTGCTGTCCGGAGCAGCAGTAAAGGAGCGTTCAGCTTCGAAAGGAGAATTGGAACCGCACGAGCCACCG
This sequence comes from Coecobrya sp. COE2, assembly GCA_027743765.1. NCBI lineage: Eukaryota > Metazoa > Arthropoda > Collembola > Entomobryomorpha > Entomobryidae > Coecobrya > Coecobrya sp. COE2. The sequence goes on from JAHZMV010006319.1 coordinate 15,558, forward strand.
CCTGAACTGGTAACTTTCGCAGCTTCAGTCTCCTTTTCTTCAGGCTTAGAGCTTTTTGTTGTAACGTTGGGATCTGTCGGAGTAGTACTTCCCTCCTCATCTGTAACACTGGAAAGTTTTGCTGAAGAACTCTCCGTTCGCTCTTGCTCTTCATTAAATTCATTGTTGGCTTCAGCTGCATCATTACTGGCAGTATTCTTGGTTGGGGTAGGGGTTTTTGGCTTGCCAGTGGAATCGGAGTTTTCTGAGACGTCTAACCCGTTTTCTTTTCTTACTTCGTTGGAGGCACTGGATGGCTGGCTGTTGCTTGATGACGATGCAGTTTTTCCCTTCTGAAAGCTCAAACTCACAACTATACTATCTCCGTCAGCGACAATTGCCTTCACAGGAGTAGGAGATTTTTCTCTTCGCTTTTTCTTCTTCTTTTTCTCCTTCTCTTTTGGTTTTTCCTTGAGTTGCTTGCTGCTTTCTTCCTCTTTCGGCTTCTCTTTTTCTTTTCTCTTTCGTTTCTCCTTCTCCTTCAGTTTCTCTTTTTCCTTCCGCTTTTCCTTGGAGTCGGACAATGATTCATCTAATTGTTGCTGCTGTTTTTCTTTCTCCTTAATTTGCTTTTTTCTTTGTTGTCGATCCATAGATTCTGGCTTCCTATTCTTTTTCTGACCCCGTGGGGATGGACTCCTGGAACGTGTGACAGAGCGTTTATTTCTATGACGACCCCTGGGATGTCTATCTCGACTTCTAGTACGACTTCTTCCACGCAGCTTTGAGTAATGTGAGGAACGTGAGCGAATTGGCTCGGTTATATAACTTGGAGATCGGGAGTCACCCGCATGGTGCCTAGATGTTGACCTTCGATACCTTCTTCGTGACCTTCGTCTTGACGACGATCTGAAATGTTAGCAAACAAAACATGTTAAAAACGGACTTGTGGATTCCCACCGGTACAATGGTTTTTTCTTTAACTTTTTTTCTATAATTGTGGTTTGTGGTTAACTAGTTTACCTTGCAGACCTCGATTTGTCAGATGCAGAGTTAGAACTTCTTGAGCGACTATGCCTATTACGACGTCGACTACGATATGGTCTACCACTGCTTCGGGAGCGGGACCTTGAAGCCCTACCTGCAGGAGACTTTGAATGAGATCTGTTATTTTTTGGAGAGCCATCACGTCGATGCCTTCCACTACTCGACTTTTCTTTCACCGGGGACCTTTCTTTACGAGCGGATGTCCTATTTCGTCTATGAGAAGGACTACTACTTTTCTGCTTTTCTTCAGCTTCCTTCTCTCGGAAGAACGTGTCATCAGCCTTCGGTTTACCATCCCTACAATATGAAAACACGATATACAATACACCATCCCAGAATCCATATATTAAACAGGTACAAGGCAAAATATATTATTTTTGGACATACCTGTAATTACGATTTTGGGTACGTTTAGACGGTTTCCTCCATGATATGGCACCACTGCCTCCTCTACTACTACTATTATTTTCTTCATGATCTGAGGTACTGGCAGGCGGAGGAATACTATCAGGCAGCCTTTTATCAGGAAGCTTCGACGACGATGACGATTGAGGTGGTGTAATGGATTTACTTCTTTTTCTTCTTTTTGTCTTTTTCTTTTTGTCTTTCTTTCGCTTCTTGTTCGGATTCACTTGATCTATAATCTCCCCTTCCTCGCAGTTACTCATGGAAGAGCTTGAGTGGGGTCGCTTAAAGTGCCGTTCCGGCCGTACAGGACTACTATCACCAGGTGAAGATCTGCTTTGTCTCTTCTCCTTGTCAGTTTCGCTATTTGTAGATATGTCCAGAAGTGCAGAGGAGGAAGATCGTCGTGGCGGTGATACGGAAGGTCGACGTGGATGTCTCTCTTCAGTGGTGGGGATCGGTACCGGTGGTGCTGACGGAGCGCTAAATGCTGCCTCTGGTTCTTCATCATCATCTTTGTCGATGTCAATCACTTCCGGTTCCCCACCATTCTCGAGACCAAATCGTCCCAAAAATGGACGACGTCGGAAAGGACGTAATCTACTATTTGGAGGTACATTTAGAGTCACTATTTCAATAATTTCCGGTTCATCTTCTGCTGTAGGATTTTCCTCAGGTGGGGAAACAGTAGACTGCTGCTGACTGCTAGAATTCTCTTCCGGTGGTGGAGGGACTGGATCACTTTCACCCAGAGGATTCTCAGCAGGCTCATCAGCCACAATTTTCCATCGACCCGTATCCACAACTTGGCTAGGTTGCTGTTGCTGGTTATCAGTATTATCTGGGTGTCCGTTATTTTGATCAGCAGCTGCAGATTCAGAGTCCAAATAATCATTCTGGATTTTATCCTCTGATTGTACAGTTTGCTGTTGTTGCTGTTGTTGTGCTGACTCAGTCTCATCCTCATTTTCCTCATCTTCATCATCAGTTCCACCAAATATTTCAGCAACTAAAGATATTTTTGGCCTGTTGCAGTCGTCCAGCTCTTCATCTTCATCATCTTCTTCTCCATCTTGCAACTTCTCTGATCCTTTAAATCCATCCGACTGTTGACCGCCAGAACCGTCTGCACCTTTCCCATCTTTCCTAACGCCGCCCTTTTGCCGTTTCATTAAAGAACTAATTGGCAGCAGACGATGTCGAGTGGGGATGGAAAAGTGAATAACAGGTCGGCGGTTCTCATCCGGTGGAACTGGTATGGAACTTAAATCCAATCGGTTGATATTACTAGCGTTGGCGTTGCTGCTTACATTTATATTGCTGCTCACGTTACTATTGCTACCGCTACTGCTGCTGTTGGAATTAGTTAATCCTGCGCTGGCAGATTTCTGCTCGACTATTTTACTGGCGACAGACGGACTGGTGGAGGAAGTGGTTTTAGGTGTAGCCATTGGAGGTGGTGTTACTGATAATCTGTACTGTCTAACCGGAGGACTAGTAGATCTACGCGATTCTGTTATGCTATTACTATTATTACTGCTATTAGTCTCCTTGTGAGTATTTCGAGAAGGGCGTTCTCCTTCAATTAAAAGTATGCTGTGTTCTTCCTCATCACTTGAGGTTAGCGGTTCGGAAGGATCGTACTCTTCCGCTAGTCGAGGTTTTCGTCCCGATTTCCTACTTTTCGTTGAGTTATTCGTACTGGAACTGGTTGAGCTGTAAATCGGCATGTTATTCACAACACCTTCGCTGTTATTATTATTTTGCCCGTCTGGATCTTGCTCCCTTATGGTTTCGTCAGGAGGTTGACCATCGCCACCGCCGCCACCTACAACACCAACTCCTTCTTCCGTTTCTGGAGGTGGAGAATCAGGTAAAGGTATACTGTCCGGTGAGTCGGGTACGCCGGGTGGCTGCTGTTGCAGGCAATTCCCAGAAGTGTCGTTTTCAAACATTCCAGTTGCCATTTTCCCTTCTATTTGCAAAACTACAGCCAAAGGTCAAAAAGCCAGTACGAACGCCTTTAGACCAATTTAATTCTCGCGTTGGCCCAGTATTGCAACTTGGTCACAATAACTCTCCCCAGGCACTAAATCACATGGTGTCCACTACAACACAACAAAAATTATTTGTGAAAATGTCAAGTCCATTCACAAAATCCTGTGTCATCTCACAATTTTATAAACCGAAGAATCCATCCATGATACAAACTTTTTCACTCTTCAGTGCACTTATTTTATATATTGCACTTGTATTTCTTATACATTCGGTACGCCTAGTTTAAAATTGCGGATCAGCGTATTGCGTTTTAAAACTTCAAAAGCTCCTCTGTAACAAAAACCCAAACAATATTTAATAAAATTCCCATTCCAAATATTTGTCCAAAATCATCTTAAATAATGGTTCCAAACATACCTGGATAAAAAATACTATTCCTCATCACCAGCACATCAATCGGAAGGTTTCAATATCCCCCATTTGCGTTTCCGGTTGATTTTATTGCACTTTTCTATTAAATCCAAACAAAACATTTAAATCAAACCCTTCTCCCAACTACTTTCAACAGCCTTCTCTCATGGACAAGCCACACATTTCTGGTTCCCATTTAAAGATAACTGCAATGAAAAACCATGTTCATATAATATATCAACCTACCTGATAAAAAAAATGTATTGTGTACACTTGTGCGAAATTCCTTTCTTCCTTCCTATTATTATCTTCTGTGTCCCAAGTAGCATCTCATCTCCGTCACCAACATGTATTCTCCAATCCAATTTGATTACACTCACCACTTTACTATATCTACTTTACTTAATGATCTCCGTGTGGAATCTATCATCACACACAAAAAAAATGCGTAAAGTTAACTGCTCCTCCTCCGCACAAAATCATTAAACTTCACACTAACTACTCATTTCACACTATATAAACACACACACACACCGCCCCATAGTATTTTTTTTAATTGCTCATTTCCCCATTAAAACCGTTTGCTGCACTTGCATATAAAAAAAAAATTTTAGCATAAAATTGACCACATCATATATTTTTTCGGTGCCGTTAAAAAAGCCAGATGCGGTTTTATTTTTCTGCACCTGAGATCCACACAAGTTTACTGACTTGAGATGATGATTCTCTCAGGTTTCTTATTGTTGGGGATAAATGATTAAGTTTGGAGTTTTATATGAGGACTCTGTGTGTATGTGTGTGTAGATATTTTTTTAATACATTTTATTGGCTTTTTGGAAGGCTTAAAAAAATGATGAGAATGACGGGGGTGATCATGACGACGATGATGATCTGAAGATGTGCTGTATGTGTTGTGTATATGTGCTATAAAATATATATGTATCTTTTGCTATCTATGCTGTTGTGTAAGTGTATATGCTGCTTTTTTAACCCTTTTTCTCTACTTGGGTGTTAAAAAAATGGGAAAAAATGAAGTTACTTGTTTGCTTGTGTGTTAGGTTTGTGGGGATACTGAGTGTGGCAGTGTTTATATGAAGTTTGAGATGACTACTGTGGAAGGATGGGACAGGGTATTTTGGTTGGTTGCTGGGTTTTGTTGTAGGTGTGCCATTTGAGAGTTTGTAGAAAAGGGTATGTAGCCGTATCATGGTCACGTCAAGGCGAAAATCCTCTTCCATGTAAAAGTGAAGAGAGATTGTGATAGTGAATGGGAAGAAGGAAGAGAGAGAGGAACTGAAAACGGTTTGGGTTCCTTTGAGAAGGAAGATAAGAGAGAGAGAGAAAGAAACGGATGTAGATAAGTGGCGGTGAGACAGGAAATGAGTGTTGGGAATAGGAATCCGTTTGGGTAAAACGGTTTCGGATTTGTTTGGGTTTGGGGCAAAGTAAGACTTACTGATTTGCAGGTATAGTTTGTATTGTTAACTTAGCATGTAAAGTTGTACGGAAGGATTGTCGCGTTTAGGTGAATAATTTAGTAATGGAATAATTTTAAATTGTTAGTTTTGTATTCATGTGGATTTTTAAGTTGTAACTAATTCTGTTTAAATAATGGGGCTTATATAAAACTTTAAACATGAAAGTTGAAATTCTCTAAATATATTTTATTGACGATTGTTATTCATTGCGTATTAAATCCTGGAACAGATTATAGCATATTGAATGATAGCCTTATAGCCTTCATTGTTAACTTTACTTTATAACTTAATTTCATTTGCAATTTAAAAAGTAGCATGATTTAAGGGAACATTTCGCTTTGGACAGACAAAACAAAGCCGTTGTTGCATTTGAAACATTTCACCCATCTACTAGTGCTACCTGCATCTAATATGTAAGCAAACCGAGTAGCGACCGACCGACCATAAAACTGCATAAAATATGGTATTACCACTATGACATAACTTGACTACAAAAACCTCTCTCTCTATGAAATAAACTATTAGAAATCCCAAAACAAGCACAAAAACCAAGATAAATATATGTGTACTATGTAGAAAGAGCAAAACCGAGATGTATATTCTACACAACTTACATAACATCCTCTTTTCGGGGCAATCTGACAAAAACGCATAACTCTTTTCCTCTCCGCTTTTTTTCCCCTGCCAGCCTCAGTTTCACACTCAATTTATTTGCTTGGACTTGACAACAAGTATTTACACTATCTCCTTTTTACGGTACATATCGCCCGGCCCATAACATCAAATAAAAAACTCCTCAACTATTAAACCCATCATGATTTTCAAAACCCTATCCATTCTTCTGCAAAAAAATTGCCTCTTAAAAAAATCCCTATTAACTTATTATGCTTGCAAAAACACTCTATATACCATATATACCATATTACCTGGATCCATAAACCGGAAGAAAAAACCTATACACCATTTTGCAAAACGTCCATATAGAATACTGCAATTTTTAATATGACAGTAGCAACTTACATCACATATCTCTGTACATCCATAAAAATGCCTATTTTAACTACCCATTAAATTATCCTACAAAAATACCGTTTTTCAATCTCCATTAAATTTCCATTTTAACACCCCGATTTTCACACTGTTAATCATCCATAAAAATTATTTTACAATCGTTTTTCATTACCTTCGCCTCTTTTCAGGTTTTATGCTGACGTGTGAAAACAAGAAAATTATGCGGATGCACTTGTGTAAAAGATGTTCATCCGAAAACTGCATATCGTCAAGCAACAAAGCTGAAAGTGTGAAGAATAAAAAGGGTTAAAAGCCATTGAGCATTTTTGTCTGATGGCTTGAGTGAAACAGGGGGCAACGTGGGATTTGTGGCAACCCCAATTTATTCACGGCAAGGCAGCCGATCTTCTCAAATAGCAGCTCTCTGACTTTGAGTCTACAAGCAGCTCTGGGTGTTCTTCACGTGAGAACGGTTTAATTGAAGGGTTAAATATTTTTTAACGGAGTTTAAAATAATTAGGAAATCATGGGACGTATGCACGCTCCTGGGTAAGTTTTTTGGAAAGTTTTTTAAGGTTTTGAAGGGTTTTTAATTAAGATTTGGTGGAGAATGACACAATATGTCAAGTGTGAGAGGCCAGGTGACTTTTTTGTGATTGTTGTGAGATATGAGAGGTTTGGGGTTTAATTGGGGGTGTAGTTAGGAGAGGGGGTTGAGTGACGGTTTGGAGGAGTTATTATATTTTAACGGTTTCTTATAAAGTTTTGAAAAAGAATGGGTTTTTGGAGGATTTTGCTTTAATTTGGATTGGATCGTTTACATGACAGTTTAAATGTAATTAGTGATTGTTTGGGAATGAAGAGTTACCATTTGGACGTTAATTATGTTTCTGTTGATATGAGTAACTTATAGAGATTTTTTTTATTAGTGTCTGTTTTGATAAAAACGTGAACTAATGGAGGTTATACCTGATTAAGTAGGACTGTTTTAGGGGTGACATGTGACGAAAGACTGTTAACTGGGGGACGTCATTGCTAATTATTAATGTAGATTGGATAAATAATGGGATTTGTGATTGTTGTTGTGTTACAGAAAGGGTATATCCCAGTCTGCCCTCCCATACCGCCGGGGAGTCCCCACTTGGCTGAAGCAGAGTCCTGAGGATATCAAAGATCAAATATTTCTATTGGCCAAGAAGGGTTACATGCCATCAAAGATCGGTGAGTTAGATTAAATTGGTGGGGATTTTTGTGATTCTTTATTATTATGCAAATATTATGATTAATTGTGGTGCTAATTATGCGTTTGTTATGTATTTTTGATCAGGTGGGATTTTGAGGGACTCCCATGGCGTTGCACAAGTTCGGTTTGTAACTGGCTCGAAAATTTTGAGAATCTTGAAGGCCAAGGGATTAGCTCCAAGCATTCCAGAGGATTTATATTTCTTGATTAAGAAGGCAGTCTCTATCCGTAAACATTTGGAAAGGAATAGGTAGGTTGTTTTGTTTAATACACTTTATAATTTGCAAATAATCCGTTCCTTGAAGATCAAGGTGAAGTATCAACGACGAGTCTTGTGTTATTGTACTAATTACAGGAAGGACAAAGATTCCAAGTTCCGCTTGATTCTGGTCGAGTCCCGTATCCACCGTTTGGCGAGATACTACAAGACAAAAAGGGTTTTGGCACCTACCTGGAAATACGAATCTAACACAGCTTCTGCCCTTGTAGCCTAAATTAAACATGCTAAAAATCAACATCAATTGGCGTGTTAAATTTTAAAATTTTAAACAAATAAAAAATCCTGATAAAAATCATTCTCTTTTACTAATTTTACTTTTCTCTTCGCTTATGGACATATTCAATCTATGTTGCTTTCGTTAATGGAATATTGTTAAGTATTTGGAATGATTAGACTATTGTCATGCGTTTTACTCACAGATGTAATTTTATGGAGTAGGAACCACCATCGTAAATGAACTATGTATTACTTTATTTTGACATTTCTTTTAACCGAACATATTTAAAAGAGCAGTAAACAGCTAAGGCATAATTTACTTCCAGTGTATACAAAAGTAACATAGAATAGGAAGAATTGACATAGCTAATAAATCTGGGTTAGGGAATGTGCGAAAGTGTGGCATCACTGTATTTCACTCTATTTAACACCAACCCGATTTGTATTTATGGTCAGCGTTATAAGTGCAATGCGTGCATATTTTACTAATCAAACTTGTTCTAATTCCTTCTAGTTACTAATGAAACAAACTAAACACCCTTGCCTTTAAAGTCCTCTCATAATCCTAATATTGATCGACAGGAGGCTAGCTTAAATACATACCTAATTGTTATAAACACTGTCTACCGGAAGTGTTGCAAACCTCTATACCGGCCTGTTTGCATTTTAACCATTTCCAGGGATAGGGAAAGTAACAAACCAAAGGTGGCAGAGTAGGACGCTCATACTGCCATGATGCTTACTTGACTTGATGTTAGGGAAATCTGTAAGTGAAAGCAAACGTAAATCTTATCTCGGAGAAAGTTTAACGGGGAATGGGACTAAACAGCAACACTGCTGGTGTGCAAGACATGCCGTTATTATCCATGCACCGATTTGGGGCTATTAGATCTCTGCAGCAGGTATCATCCAGACACCGCAATGGCCATCGTCATCAACCAAGAAACGAAACTCATCAAAAATTAATATGAACAGATAGTGAACAAAGAAGAAAGAGTTAAAGGGGAGAATTTTCTTTCTTTGCTGTTACTTTTCTTTTGAAAGAAAACAATATTTACCAATAATAATGTCGTTCCAGTGGTGATTCAAAGCTACTTAGAACAAAAGAAACTATTCCAAATGTAGACAATGCGGGTATACAAAACTGCGTTTTTGTGAACTTTTTCTAGTCTTATGAATGAATAGAGCACCTACTTTCAATCAATCGAATCACTTTATGTACAGGTGCATATGGGATATCATGGCTATGACGACAATAACGATGGAAATTGACTGATTGTTGTGAGATAATATGGAAAATAGTTCCCTTAATTTTTGCATTATTGATCAAAGGACGGGAATTCCCACGACTCTCCGCTGCTGTCAACACAGTCAACAGTAAATATTATGCTTGTAGGTCTATCGTTTGTTTCCTTTGAAAACGGCAAAAAACTACTCCACCTTTCCCCCTCCACCCAACTATGATCTGAGAAAGGACCGCTTCTTATTTTAATGCTGAAAGCAGGTTAAGTTTTTTCAAGTGCTTTCCCTTTTGTTCTCAAAAGTTAGAAAATCAACCTTACGCAACACACAAATCTGTTATCCGAAAATGTTTTAAAGTTTGATGATATAAATGCCAAGCACATTATATGGTTATAAAAATCAGTTAAATCTTATCATCTTGAAAAATGGAACTAATTTCTCAGTATTTGGACTAAATTGTTGAATGCTTTGATGATGATGCCGTGTAACACGACTCGTATTTCCATGAAAGAAAGCTAAACTGGAAAAATGCGCTGTAAGATTCCAGCGATTTATGCTGACTAAAGTATGTAGCATTTCATTAAGAAAGATGAGCCCTGCTTTTAATGTTTTTCCTCATTCATGATGGATAATGTAACTTTTCCATTGAACGTCTTTTGTTTTAGTTTCAAATGGCATTGTAAGGTCACCTTCTTTACCCACATAAAACGACATAGTAACGGATCCCCGGATCAGAAACTGTTTTTTTCCTTAAAACAACTCTGATAGGTTTTCCCACATGTAGACAAACATGAATGTATTTACAACTACCTGTTTTGTATTTCCAGGAGGATTCGCCGGTAGAATTTTAATACAACTTTGTGATAACCCCGAGAGTGAAAGGCCAAATAGGAAAAAAGATTTTCATGCATTTTTAATTTAATTCTAGATAACTTCATGTGGACAGAGAAAGGTTCTATGGTGTTTTAAGAATGACTGCGTCATACATCTTCCCCAATACACTCAGCATTCAACTGGAAGAAATGACCATTCAATGCGGATATTTTTGCAGTTCACGATGGCACAAATAAGAATGGCTGCATGACTTTATTGGGAAAACAGTAACAGTGGATGCGTCACATGGAATACGGAAACAATATAATGCAATGTAATAAATGTTAATTAAAGTTCACGTTATTTTTTCAGCTGCAACAACCACTGCTCCTTTAGGCATACCTATATATTATGCTATCTCATCTTTCCTCTTCTCTTGAATTGACTTGCCACTGCTTCCGTTTCATTAAATGCATTCACAATCATCTCTCATCATCATTATCTTCATCTGGAAGGTTTCCAGGTACATGGGTGGATCGTCATAACTATCATAACATACTAATGTACACATATTGTTCTAATAACAAACTTTGAAGTAATAAATGAACCTCATTATGTATTTGGGCAAATAAACTTTCACTAACCGCTTAAGCAACCCGTTTTACATGGTAGTAATAAAAATAACTGTAATTGAGAAACTTTCCTGTTGTGTCCAACGAACCCTTGTGGTGGGTGTAATAATAACAATAATGCCAAATGTGATTGGGAACGTGCGTAATTATGGCGGATCTATAGTATCATATCCGAGAATCCGGAAAAGTTTACATTTCCTCCAGGACATTCTCTGGTGGTGTTATAATAATAGCTACGAAAAGGTAACCTGAGATTCGAATTGGACATGGTAGGTCTTCTTATTTCCAATTTGTACAAAGTCTCTTCAACAATTTCTCAGTTGTTCTATATAACTTTTTACAAATATTATAAATCACGTTCCTACTCAAACCTAAACTTTATGCGGCTGCAGCAATATTATACGAAGCAAGTGTTTTAACTGTCTCAAAATTTGGTTTTGAAATGTGAAAATTCTTGATAAAACGGTTAAATATAGACACACGTGAAAATATATTGCAGTGTCATTCCATTTGATGGATCGGCGAATTGTGGGGCGATGTGAAGCAGATCTGTATTTCACACTAGATCAAAGTCGCTTTCACTATTCTTGTAGACGGTTTGGAATGCTACATACACGTGATATGGATGTACTACATTATCCCACTCGATTTTACTAACAAAGTTTACCCACACGCGTGGGGATATTCTTTCTGTAACACATCAACTGGAAATGTGATGTTGTGATATGTCAGTTCCATTTGTTAGTAGTGTATGGAAAAGCATAAAAAGAAGACAATATGCATGGAAGCATATTTTTCCCGTTCAGGGTAAACTTGTTGGCTTATTGGATTTAAATTGGTAGAAAAGGTTACCAAAATAAACGATTTTGATGTTGCCATCCCACGACATTCTCAAGTTGCGTGGGTGGCTGAAACAAAGTGAACGTCGTCAGTTTAGCTAATACTACATGCTATAACTTGTAACAAGTTGGAATGGATCAGATTGAGAGATAGTGTGGTATAATGGAAAGGAAAGAATGTGGATTGTCAGTACCAACAAAGTGGTTGTGATCTTTTATGAGTCTTGGTTCACCCCAGAGGCATGATTACATTAAGTAGAGACATTGTCCCGTCAAGTGCTTGTTCCAGGAACAATCATAAAGTATAGACATTAATTTCCTTTGCCAATTCTGATATTTTCACTCAAGTAATGACAAACATTACTATTGACTAGGAAAATACTGAAACTATAGTATAGTAGCCGATTCTTTGGTTTTATGAAATGAACAAGCTCTCCTGCTTTTTAATAAATGATATTTAAATCTCCAGTCTCGATGTTTTACTTTGCTGCTTTATCAATTATTCGAATCGAATCTATCTACCTCATAATCGTAGTAACCATTTTCAAGAATTCATTCACTAATTAAGAAATTTCTTTGATTCGTCATTTGCAAATAATCAATCATACTATGTAATAGTTACTAACATCTCTACGTAAATACATCATACATCATGTGCTTGTCTCATTAGAGATACTCATCATTAAAAACTTTCACTGGTTAAAATAATAGGGTTTTATATAAAAGATAGTTTCCTCTTCGTCGTACCCATTCAACTATTATCCCTACACGTATCCCTTTTGTAATGTGCCGTCAGGTGAAGTCATTGCATTCTCCGGGTTTCCAGGTCAATTCTCTATAACTTTATAGTATTGGGTGGAGCTGAGAATCTGTCATTCATTCATACAGTTCATTTATTTATGCAAAAAAAACTTCCAAACTCATTATCCATCATTCCCTTCGAAACATTTATAAAGTTAAGTGCATTCTACTCTTTTTCCTCTTCCTTTTTATTCACTCTCACTCCACTGATATTACAATGCACTATAATATCTTGTCTATTCGTGCGTTCATTCGACAGCCGTGGTAGTCAGGTTTCTCTGTCCCCTGGAGCCTTTTTTTTATTCTCGAAAAGGTCTCACGTTTCGATACTATCACCAGTCAAATACCTTACTAGAAATATTTTGCTCATCATGTGGAGTAAAAGTAGGTTATCAATGATACATTATGCTGTGCGTCTCGACTTGCAATGCTTATTAGACTGCCTGAAAACTGTCTTAATTAATGGATGCCCTCATATTTCACACAATTTTCTGTGCATTCTCATTTCTGAAAGCGATACTAGCTACTGTACAATTAATAAAAGTTTTGCTGTTGTCCATAAACAGGTCAAAAGAAAAAACCTCCGGCTAAGCAACCAGGTCATCAAAAATTGATATTTGGTAGTGGACTATATAAACTTTATATTATAAAGTGCATGTGCGAATCCTTTGCAAGCTTTGTTTATACTTACCTTTACATTATTTTATGAAATATGCGATTATTTTTGTTTCATTTACCTCCCAGTGTTTTAAATAAGGAACACATGATTATTATTTATGTCTAAACATTATTTGTCCTGGTGTGTGTGTGTGTGTGACTCACTCACCCAGTTAGAGAACAATACTAAATGAGAGTGACAACCTCCGGAAAGTAAAAGTAATAATAGTAATGCTGATTTCCATGTCAGTTTCAACTCGTCAACAAAATAAACTCTCTCTCTCTCTCTTCCGCTAATGTCATGTGTAGCTGGAGGCATTATGCGCTTATTTTCAGGAATAGTTTCATCTTTTAGCCTTGTCAACATAAAAGTGACAACTTTCACTGGAAACCTTTTTTCCCCTCAGCTTTGCTCATGCTTTTGTTCATCACATTAGTGTATGGACAGCGGAACGCAGTGTTCTCGTTTCCGGAATGCTTATTTCCGCAAACAGATACTCTCTTTAACGGTCATTTTTCACAAAGCGAGTCATTCTCATTACCGCATTGCTGACAATTTCCTCCACAAGAAAGTGCAAATAAATATCTAGGATTAGAGAAATCCCATATTTGGAGCTTTCACATTGATCATATTTCATATCTATTGAAAAACTAGAACATAAAATTTTAAGAGGGATAACTTTTTTTTAAAAAAATGATAATTACGTTTTTGAAGTCGACTTATTTGTAAAATTCCAGACTCATTGTCCTTGGATAAAGGTCTCTTCAATGTGACAACTGTTGGGTGATATTTATGAAATGCCTAGAGCAAACCATATTGAAAGTAATTAATTCTTAGTCAGTTTATCAGTTAGCCGGATTTCATTAGACTAGAAATGTCATACATGGGAAATATTTTGAATGTATCGAAAAACTTAACATTATGGAATATTACATATACCTATCTAACATTTACAGCAGGGAGCCATAGTAATTTGTTTGCTTAGTGATTCTCAGCAGCAGCAGCTTTTAATTGCTTTTGACTAGTTGGCATTTTCGCTTCCTGCCGACACGGACAATAACCTGTCACGTTTTAAACGAATCCCATCAAATGTAGTAATAACAACACCTTCCATCATCATCACGTGTTCACATGTACCAAAATCCACACAAAATCTTTTCCGGTGTAACCATAGACATATGGACATAATTTGGATATATCTGATGTGTCTTTAATATTTCATATAAGGAATGGATAGCCTTCTGAAAAATTTATTATTGTTTTAATAATTTATATGCAATCTTATCAAATATTATATATGAACCCAGACAGAAATATATCATATTCCGTTTAGTTATCCCTACACACATGCCTTAACTTCTTGTGCTGACCCTTACCTTTACTCACTTTTCTTAAATAATACACACCAAATTCCAGAAATAGATAAGAGTGTTCCATTTCACAGAATATAGCGAAATGGCTCAAGTTTTTATTTATACAGTTTCCTCTCTTTGTTTCCATTTCGCAATCTATCTTTATAATTTCTGCTTAAAATCAACATAATTACTTGAAAGAAAAACAGCTTCATGAATACAACATGTGTGTATTTCTGTTGAATACATTAGGGCTGTAAATATGATGCAACTTAATTTGCCCATTATCTATCACAACAATGCAGTGTCACAATACCTATCATATTACCACTTCTCATGAAATATGTATATGCATTTATTGACATGTCTAAAGCAATCCAAAATGTTATGCACTTTACCTTCATCAAATACATATGAAAAAACATAAGATTTGTGTAAGTGGCCAGAGATGTGGTTCATGCAGGTAGACAGCAACAAAGTTTGTTATCATTCAATTTTAGCATTTCTTAATGGAAAAACCATTAACCTTGAATGACGCTAACCGTTTTCATGACGCGCTGTGCTTACGTTCAGTTAACTTAAATATTTATATGGTATTATAAACAGGTCAACATTGCTTTGTTTTATCAGCTTTTTCTTCTAATGGGATTATATGATGACGAGTTTAAGTCTCTTGCCGTCTCAGTCATCTTTTGGTTCAATTTTGCACTTTCCCTTTTGGAATATGACCAATGCGAATAGAAAGGAATTGGAATAAATTTTAAATAGTTTTTAACCAACCATTAAAGTGTTCAAATAACAGCGAGAGAGAAACATCAAGTAAACGTGATCGGCTTCAACATCACATCACCGTACAACATCAATGTTTGGTAAACAATTGTCCAGGTAAACAAGTCATTACTTTTGTAAAATGTTCTGATAATGACATGTTTACTTACGTGTTTTGCAAAAGACTTCTGACGTATGTTTGTAGGTATGCAGTAAAATGTAGAAGTTTTAGACAATTAGGTATTTATAACTTTTTCCTGGCTTATATTTTTTTCCGGTTTATTTTGCAAAGGAAAGTAGGGAATTTTTCAGAAGCATAATGACTTTCCTACTTCGCATAAATATTACGCACTGGTGACCCCTACCAAAAAGCATAACAAAGTATAAGGTTTGAATTTTCGTGAGAATCATCGCAGCAGGTTCACGGAATACATGAATAACTGAAAATATGAACTATCAATCATTCATTGTATAAAAAACTGTGGAGGAGTAATTTTAGGTAAATTTCAAAATTAATTAGGTAGTTTCGTTCGACCGTTATGTATTCGATTGTAATACAAAAACGAATAGATGATACCAGAGATTAGGTAATATACGAATACCTACATGTATAGATATCATCCATTGACTTTATGAATAAGGTTAATGAATCTAATTTCAGTCCAAGTTGGGAAATGAATTGAAAACACGTGGCATAATAATGATAATAATGAGTTTTCCGAATACTTTTGCTTTTTTACTTTTTCATAAGAAATATTATCACTTTTATCCTTGTCTGTTATTATAGACATTCCTCTCTGTTTAACCTTAAAATCTGGTCATGTCTAACAGAATAAAAATATTTTGAAATATTGATGGATATATTTAACAAATTATTTTGATCGGGAAATAAAAGTTAAGATTTTGTGGTTTCTATGGCGATAGCGTCTCCATGTATGTATGTACTTATTTTATATTTACGAATACACTACCTCACAGAATCGTTGTGATATCTATTTAAACTAGAGTAAATAAATCAAACAAATTACGCAATCGGTTTCATACCAGCCACAGTCCTAATATTTAATTACCCGTTCTTTCATTCCAATATCCGTATTGGTAAAGTGATATATTGTAAATACCCTGCTTCGTCTGTCTGCTTAAATGTCATAATTGAGAATGTTGTAACTTCAATGTAATTTGGCGATTCTAAAAGTTATGGCTGTTTTGGTTCATATACTATTACGATTCTAATTTTGTTAACTCATTTCATCACCATCACCATTTTATCTAAGAAGAAATGTCTAATTATATGTTCTTATTAAACTTACACACAGAGAGAATTATTTGACGGCCTCATCTTCCATTCCTTTTCATTTTTTCTGTCTTGTGTGTGGGAGGATCATTATTAATGGATACGTTGACGTTCAACTTTTTACATGCTTTCACTCAAAATCAGAGGGGATGGGGAGGCGTCCCAACCAAATTACAGAAGAAAAAAACCCAAATCGTGACATTATCTACTAGTAACTATATATGTGCTAATTTTACTCCAACAACTTGTACATGGGTGGGATGAACAGCAGCAAAAGTATCAAAAAACTATTTTTTTTCCTGTCTGAAAGTCAGTTAGATCTGTTGTCTGTTTTACGTCTAATAATATAACATTGATGACGATAATGCACACGCTGATAGAAAACCCAGTTTAGCAAGCAATTTCTCCTTTGATGTTCACAAATGACCCGATCGACTGGAATAAGCCATATGGCCATAAGAATAACCAACCCAGTGACTTTTTTTCCATTTAAGACATTTCCTTTTTGTAGAGAAGGGTACTAAACCTAAGTAACCACTTTACGCTATAAAGCCATATCCTCTCCTTCACTATCGTCATCGTCTTCTCTCTCTCTCCTCATTGCAGATTTTTTCTCAGATGCTCATTTTCTTTGTTCCATTTTTCACAGGGGATACATGAGGGATCGGTATGAGGGAATGAGATATTGTACTTGTGTGAGGATATGCGGAGGGGTTGCTTTCACTTGTATTACTGGGATATTGGTTATATCGTATTTCTTACATTTCTTTACTTTCACTTCTTCGTCCTTCTACTTGACTACAACGGACCGAGAATATAAGTAGGTAATGCATAATAGATAATATACGTAAGTAATACAGTTGTATTGCTGTTTAAAAAAACTTTCTCTTCTGTTAGCTATTTGTTTGCCCTCCTTCTCATAACTTTGAAATGCACATTGACGTAGAATTCTTAATCATAATGGATTGCGCGCATCACTTGAGAATGCCATCCTTGTACCTTTTTTTATATAGCAACAGCAGTAGCTTGTAGAGAAGGAAGGACAAATCCGACATAACCAACCAACACTTTTTGTCTTCCATCCCTATTATTTCTACTACGCAGAAAAGAAAAATGAAGCGATTTTGAATTTAAGAAGAGTAAAATACGGCGTAAATTCGTTAACATAAAAAACACTCGTCTCCACTACTCCAACTGGTGTGCTTCATAATATGGGCCCAACTGGCAATGTAAGCTATGACATCATCACAGAACACTCTGTAGTTTTAACAGCTTTCCTTCGATTTGTATGTGTTCAGGGGAAGAAGAAGAGAGAAATAGGTAGAGCCGTGTCATAAAAATAATAATAATGGCAATCATCATTGTTCCAGAATATTATGCAAATACGCGTATCCTCTCCTACTTTGTCACCCAAGATATAGGTTATGTGTTGAATAATCTGAAGATGCTGCTTTTTTTAGTTGGTTATATTATGACTATGTCACGAGAATATATTGAAAAAATATTCTTCCCTTACCATAACGCTATTTAAATCTAAAGTATTTTATGCAACGTACTTATTTATATTTTTGGTTCGCTCTGTATAAAAAAAATATATTATACGTCATGAAAGAAAGCTCATCGTGTCATGACTCTGAAAAAACTTTGCCTGCTGCTCTCTAGCCTCTTTTCTTGAGCTCCCACACCATGTTTTCCCTTTTTTTGTCCCACTACTTAACTGACGATAATAATATACATATACATGTTACATGCATTATATCATCATTATTCCCCCACTGCTGTCACGGATACTCCTTGCAAATTTTTCTTAAATAAGAATATTATATGTGCGGATATGTCATTATTAGTATTATCATAATTTTGTAATTTTATACAGAATAGGATATACACTGGAAAGAATGTTGGCGAAAAATAAACGGGTATTGTTTTCTAGCACTGTAAGATAGGCACTAGGTGCCTTTCTTGGTTGAATTGACAATGTTGCTAATATACTAGCTGGTGCTTCTCCACCTCCTCCTCCTCTACTTGTCTTGTCCTCCTCATCGCTTTATTTTCGCTTCTGCCTCGGCGATATGAAAGGGAGTGAGTGCGAAGAAGCAGAGGGCATATAAAACTTGTTGAAACTGATCCAAGGGAAAGTAGTTTGCCCTGAACGCTGCTTTCACTCACTTGACAAGTAACTCGCTCAGAGCGGCAACAAACTCGGCAGTCTTCTGGCAAACACTTTACACATTATAAGTAGTGGTTTTCTACACCGCTGCTACAACAACTACTTCTAGTCCTTTTTTGCTACTTTGTCTATTATTTCTGTGTGACTTTTCCATTTTTTCTCAGTTTTGCTCAGTCAGTTGTACAATTTTGTAAGAAATACATTTTGACAAGAATATAATAATTAATTGCATTTAATTCCTTGACTGGCCCTTGTCCAATATTGTGATAATAAAAAAATACAAAAGAAACACAAGGGGAATTTGTTGCAGCAACTTGTTGGAAACTGTAAATAAGCAATTGATCCTTAGTAATAATCTGACGGAAGGTATAAGTTCATCAGAATCAACTTGTAAACGTAAGTTTTCTTTATTTTTTAAATAAATTTCCTGTTTTGTCTTCCTTTCCATCACCTTTACATTTCCCAGTCATGTTTGTTTTCTCCTTCGCAGAATGCAAACTCTGTTTGCACTTCTGTTGATTCTATTTTTAGCACTTTTTATTCCACCCAGACAGCGTATCTACCCTTTGTTCTATACAAATTACTACTATGTACACGTTTTACTTGTTGATTAGCCAAAAAGTTGTTACTGTTGCTCTCATTCCGTTTCCGGATGAGGATGCCGACATAGAGCAAATATTAATTTTTTGGTTTCCTTTCTTCTTCTTTGTTTAACGGCTAATAATAATACCATTTAATTTTTTTGCTGCTGCATAAACACAGCAAAACCAACCACCCCTACAAACCCACTTATTTTATATCCCTGCTGGTGGTGGTGGTCCTGTGTTGTTTGATGATACAAAAGTCAGTGAAAAGAGCAACAACTAGGCATAATAATAACATACTATTATTCTAAACCAAGGCGAGTAGACTGGCTAAAGCTAAAAAGAAGGAAAAACACAAGACAAAAGTTTCATTTGCTTTCCTCAGCCATTTGCCTTGTTATTATTGCCCCATAAAAACAAGAGACATAGTAACCTCGTCACAAAACCAGAGAGAGTGAAAGAAGCTTTTCTGACAGCAGAAAAGTATTCAGCAGATCTACTGACTTTGTAATACAAAGACAACAAAAACGAGTACAATTGCTTTCAAGTCTAAATCCAAAAGCCTTTAGATATTTATACATGCATGTGCACTTAATATAAAATTCGGTGTAAAGATATTTGTTCAACCACTTTGATATCTTGTCTTACATTAATTCCATCATGTTTTTTGTATTTTTATTGCTATACTCACACACCATTTGAATATGCAATTCTTTACTCGTTCCCTTGATGAAACCCAACCACCATGGAACTGATGAAAACGCGACACAAAAAAAAACGCAGGAAAAAAGAGAAGGAAACCAAAGAAATTTTCACTCTTTACAAAATAACCCACACGAGAATCCCATATAGACAGGATAACAAAGAAGAAGAAAGAAGAAGCAAAAGACGTACATTCAACTTGAAAGGAAATCTCATACACACACACTATTCACAAGGGTTGTGGTAGTAGTGTAAACCGATACCATTTAAATATTCAATTGGAAACAACTTCATCCTCATTTTCCACTTGGCTTCCCTTTCTCCTCTTTTGCTCTTCTTTTGATTGAGACCTCGCGTTTCTGTTTCTCTCCCACCGCCGCTACAGCTAGAGATACGTCACCCGCTATCAAACCAGCCTGTCAAAGATGTCCTACCTCCACTTGGTAAGCAAATTGTATAATATCGCATAATAATATCATTTAACTTAAATTGTCATTTTATGACGTATTTTTCCCTTGAAAATGCTTAATTTACACCTAAAAATAGTCTACGTCACATCTTCAATTTCTCATTAGCATTTTTTTCAATTTACCATCCCTTGTCAGTGCTACCATTTCATGAGATCTCAGTTTACTAAAACTATTCTATAAATAATCTTCAGCAAGAAGTTAAATCGATTTAATTGATTCTCAGAAAAAAAAGATATGGCAATGAACTATCTACTACACACGTAATATAAATGCACGTCTCGGCATACCCCGTCAATTGCAACCCTGATACCAACGCAACGCATTTCCTAAGCACGTGGAATTGAGTAACCGTCACATTTCTTTTTGTTATTAAATACTCATGCTCATAATATCTCCTCTTATATAAGTATTAAAAACAAACAAAAAAATGAAATTCCCTTTAAACTTGTCAAGCACCGACAAATTACAGGTGCACGCGTAAAAAAGGGTATTTAATAATTCAAATGATATGGATTAGAATTGACATTCCATACGGCAGAGAATATAGCAAGGCCCGTAATGAAACACTTGAACAGGGTAATCGATAGTTTAGTCAAGTGAGTGAATGCAGACCACAATATCTGTCCATCCATCCATAATATAAGTACACGCCAACAACCGTAGAAAACCCGCAGTGAACATACTTTTCCTTTCCTCTTAAATATTATCCACACGGCATACATTATCATATTAATACTAATCATCATACTGGTCGGTAATATACATAATTCAAAAAAACCATGGCTGGTTGTTAAAGGTGGTCAGACGTAACCACATATTTTGTGGTTGCTTTTTTTATTAGTAAAGTGTCAAAATGAGCTTGAAAAAAGGCACATGGGATTCCCTCTTTTTGTCACAATTTGACGTATTATTAGGAAAGAAATGAAACCTTGTATTTTTTGTGCAGTAGTCTTTCACTTTATATAATGTACTATGATTTCCCAGTGTTGGAACTCTCGCCTTGATCGTCTTGCCCCTGTGGCTTTTACACACACAGACACATATTTTGGAAAAGAGAAACTTGTTGCTTATTCTCAAGCATATAGGATGCCTATATTCCTTTCCTTTTTTTAGTATTTCTCGGTTACATGGTTTTGCTCGATGCATTTTCCCCAGGTTCATCTGGATAATTTCCTTGTTTTTGGGTTAGAAGAACAAGCGTTTCACTTTCCATTAACTTTGCATCATTATTTTTAGTAGCAATGACAAATTGTTAGTGATGTATGTACAACAGGAAAGGTCATCATTCATTGCTATTATGTACGCAAAACAAAACAGGTGCCCATGTAATCATATTACTTACACAATCAAGGATAGAAAAGAAAACAAGCAAACAAATTTGAAGTAATTTTTTGAGAAATTAATTTTTTGACATGAAAATGACGCTTCCTGTTTTGTGTAATTCCAATATTAAAAAGTATGTGAGTCATGAAATGTTGCATGGATAGGTATCGTGTGTTGAGTGGAGCGTGTGCCCAAGGAAATTCTAGATAGGTTTCCCATTAAATAAAGGCCACAGGACAGGGTTACAATTTCTTTTGAGGTTGATTGAATTCACAAAAAAATGTTTTTGGCACTTGAATACTTCCTATTTGGATCATTGGTATTTCCAAGGAAGAAAGAAAGAAAGTCGCGGTGGAATGGATGGATATAGATGAATAATTTATTGAAAAAAGTAGAATAGCATGTGAGAGTAGTATTCGTGTTGCATTCATTCAATTTGACAGCAATAACTTGTTTCTTTGTTAAAGTTAACCTTTGAACTGGTTTTTTCAGCTTATATAAGATAGAAAAAAACAAGCTGTTCAAATACTTAATGATCTGAGGAAACAATAATGGCAGGTGGTTCATTATGCGTGAGTGGGAAGGAGGACACAATATATATGTCTAAAAGTTTTCAAAACTGCTAAAAAACTAATCTTTTATTTTATCCAGAGATCAAACCATTCTTTGACAATTGAACTTTCCACCCATTCATCCTAAATAATCCCTACTCAGATAGTTGTCTTGTCTTATAACTGTATATTCTCTCATTTTTTCAACAGAAAGTAGTGCATAGGGAAAAAAGAAGTAGTCTAGTATTTGATTATATGCAGTTTGTAAGCCGAAACTTTACGATTCCCGTTTCTCATGTCCTGAAACTTGAATTTTTACAACTTTACTTTGTGTCTTCTTCTTTCTCTGTGGGCTTATCAACGACAATAAAAATGAGCTTTTATGACAACTCCAAATTTTCCCGTTTGGCTTGATTTGCTACGGCTGCAATGTCAAAAGAAATTAAAACACAGGATCCCTCGAGTCAGCGACTGAAACAAAATATTGCTATAAACTCACTCAAATCTACGTATGTAGATCAAGCATATTAACACAGTTTTTTTTAAAAGTAAAACTTTTCAGTAAGTCTATAACCAAAACGGAAATTATATTTTAGGAAACCTGTCTCTCTGCCCTACGTTTTTAATAAGAAAGAACACGTCATACAATATTTTCTTCAAAAGTACACTTTAATTACAACTAGCAGAACTTGAATAAAAATCGAACCCGTATAGAATTACACCATTTCCGTTTAATTTTTTCTCTTAGTAATCATTCATTGGGGCAAAGCGAGATACCTCATTGCCAACAATCTTACCAAATCAGCTACATTAATAAATTAAAGAGTAATCAAATTTCCGTTAATAATTCTCGTTACCGAGGTAATTTGGACAAAAATTGTGAAAAAATATATCAATATTATAATCCGATAAATAGAAACAATCATAAAAAATTAATAACCATTACTGTTGACAGGATCCAAATTGCAAACATTGCAAAGCCAAAACAATTTCTATTGACACTGAAATACTGTCTAATATTGGCTGATAATTGAATGACTTACTATTATGTGCCTATGTGACACGTATTAGGGGAAATTGACGATGTAACTAGCAGCAGCTTATTCCAAATAAAATAAATTTTTAAAAGCAAGTTCAATGTAAAATGCTTTGCTAATTTTACCAGAAAAAGTGTTTACGATGATATCGAACTGACTAGATGTATTATAGCGTTACAGCATATGCTTTTACTGGTCATTAGAGAGAATTGAAAAATCGATTATGTTTTGCAAATTTAGTGCAAGCCCAGCCTAAGTAAATTCATCAGTCATTAATATAATATCTTGACATAAATATGAGTACACACATTGCTAATACACAGGGCTTTCTACGAGTTCTTTTTTTGTCCGCGAATTGATATTCCATATTTCATTGAAAGTCCAGTGAAAGTCGTATATATTTTCAAACAAGTTGAAGAATGCATGCTACAAATTCGGAATGTGTGTTTAAAGGCAAACCAAAAACTGATATTTGCTTTTGAAGTTATTTCAGAGTTGAGTATGTTTTTCCTGATTCTGGCCTGGCCATCGTAAAGCATGAATTTTAAAATATTAATTTTACATTTCGATATGAATTTTATTACTATAATTCGTATTGAGCTAATATTACTAGAAAATCCGCTGACTCTTATCTTTTTTCTGAATGTGAGCTACCATTCTACTACACACGTATAGGTAGAGGTGGTGTAGGTAGCTAAAATCCCTACCAGACTTATTGACTGGCATTATTATAATTCATTTTTACGCTGTTGCTTTTACTGCTTAATAAACCGAGTAACTGATCGTATCGTTAGAATAATATAGTAGAGCTGCTTAAATAATCATAATTTGGTGATTTCATCGCACTTGCCAAACTCAAGGTATTTACTTTTGATTTGGATTATACTCCTGTCTTTTCATCCTTCGACAAACGACGATGAACACTCTGGGAGTCCTTGTTTAAAACGATCAAAAGTGCTGATGCATGCGATTATGTCTCGTTTTCGTGTTTAAAAGGTCAAAACAGCAATTCAATATCCTTTCTGAGTAAAAAAGACTTGAGAGCTGGAGAGAGTCCCTGTGTCTGCGATTATGATAACAATATTATTGTAATCTGCTCCCTTTTGACTGTTCTCGACTTTGATAAAATATTGCATTTACGGCTACATTAAGCATGAAGGCTAAAAACTATGAGTCGTGAATAAATGTGATACGCTCTGGGTACGCGTACGGTGATAATAATAACCCATTTCACTTCAATGAAAGCTTTTACCTCTCTCAGGTAATCAGTTAACAGGCAGTCGTCATTCGCAAATTTTTCTTGCTTTTTAGTCGGATTATTGCTCTAAATCTTGTAGCGTGTGCACAAGTTTTGCGAACCGGAATCAAGTTGACAAATTCGGTTGCGTTATTATTATTATTATCTTTTGCTTTTAACTCGTCGTTGTAAACAGGTCATAAATGAATACGGTAGAGTAAATGCGAAATTCATTAATATTCCGTAGGGACATATTATAGTTCACGATTACAACGTCATCATCAGAAGATGTGGAAGCGACGCTATAATTTTTTATTTGTTTATTTATACGACTTGTTTCCATCTTTGTCATCAGCCTACGCACATATATTAGTTGAAATTATTACCATATATTCCAGAATTTGTGAATGAACAAGGACAATGCCAGAATGCAAATAAATATTTACTTCAAAAGCAGAAAAAATGGTACAAGTTTCTGTACATAAATCCAAAAGCAGAATAAAAATTCCAAAATATTCTATAAAAAAGTGTGCATCTTTTCAGTAAATTGGGTGGGTTTAATAAATAAATGGATTTTTTTGTATTGCAAATACTTTCTCAGTAGAGCTGGTGTACTTTTTGTTATCCTCCAATAAACAAAACCACACAAGAGAAATGTATCTAGATTGATAAAGAACAATGGAAACAATGAAAGGTCACCCATCTGCATTGCGGTATATCACTGTACAAAAATAGTCAGTGAAACCAACAACGTAGAAATAATACGCTGATTTCCCCCCACTTCCGCAAAATATTGGCTGCTACGACGAATATAATGCATACATAATAATAATAGTATAAAAGGGACACAACAAGAGACAAGTGTGGAGAATATCATTATTATTGGAATATTCAACAAAAGAGCGCAGATTAACTTTTGATGGTAGCCGACGAACTGTTATCGGGAGAAAGTTAGAAAAGGATGTCGGAAGGAAGCCTATTCTTTATTGTTGTTAGGTAACTACGCCTACAAACCAAGAATGCAGTCAGACAGCTCAGTTTTAGTTTCAACGGACAAAAACCATCCACCTCTGCGCTTTATCAACAACACAAGCAAATATAATGCTTATATACACACCAGGATATTTAAAAAAATGTGGGTACATTTTACCCGAGAAAGGTGAAAAAGAAAGTAGAAAACAGCAACATGTCGTTGGTTGGGGGCAGCAAGACTTAGAGAAAAGAGCAGACAGAAATGTAACTTTGGAAACAATGAGCACTTCCATATTTTGCAATCCTTGCAATATGCATACGTAACCAGCTAAATGTCACCAAAGTTGTTGTGAATTAGGCAATTAATGACAGCAAATTTATGGCTATACTCATGCAGCGTCTTGTGTCCGGGGTAAAGTGAGGTTACGGCCTTTTACCCAGTTTCCAAACCAAACAACAAGCCAGTAAACACAAAAGCCAAGGGAAAACGTGACAATGGAAGTTATACCGACCGTGACGGGAAAGTAGGGAAAAGAGAAAACAATGAAAATCTACATACGGGCAAGCCGGTATTCCATCCGTTGTTGCCAAATACCACTGTGTGCAAAACTTTCAACAACATTCCGTCATCTGCCTTAGTCATTCCTAGTCCATTTATTTAGTACATTTTTATACATTAGGCGTATCCACCCACACTGCTACTTTATTCATCCATGTTTGCCAGCTTAAAAAGCATGAATTTATCCATATACACAAATAATACATTAAAATAACAAGAGTGTTTCAAGTGCATACAAAAAAGGAAGGAATAACTTGTATGTATGTTGCCCATTGAAGCAGTTTTTTTATATTTATTTATTTTTTATACTCCTTCCTTTGAAATGAGAGCAGTGAAAGCGGACGAAGAAAAGTATAAAGCATGTTGTTATACTGGGAATATTTTTATCACCATTTATTATCTGATAAGTAAAGACACTGCCGTCCGTCTCTTGCCTTTCTCTCTGAAGAACGACGCTGCATTGCATTCTACATTATTTTTGTTGTGTCGTTGCCAAAAATGTTAAATGACTTTGGCCGGACGGGATGCCCAGTAGTGTAGAGTACTGTCGCCAAAGAGGAAAAAATGCTTCTCAATAGACAAACATTGTATCTCCATTAACTTTTGTCCAACTTCAAGTAAATATGCAGTTTTGTTTTCTAAAAAAAATCAACAACTTTGGCTCTGGCCACCAGCACCGTCACCGAAGAAATTTGGTGAATATTAAAAATGTGTAATGCAAAGTTTCGCAATGATATCTCTTAGCGTCAGCAAGTTGATGAAAAAATATTTTGCAATCGAGCCATTTCTCCTTGCATTTTGAATGACACATAAACACTTTAAATTACACTAAAACTAGACCGTTCAGCAACTAAACACTTTTCCATTCTTGCAAAATGCAATGCAATTCTATCCTTCATAATTTCCCCATTATTTTCCCCATTATTTCCGAAATGAGTAGTGAAAGGAATAAGAAAAATGGTAAATTACTACCAGAGATAGTGAAATTTTCCAGTAATTTTATATAATTTTTTTTTGTTTCTTTACCATGAATTTCATTTCCTCAAGTGGTAATGTGTTTTTGTAAAGTAAAATGTTTTCTCAACGACTCCACAAGCCAACGGGTATAGACAAAAGGAAAGGATAAGACTACTGCTTGTACTTGACTACAAGTTTTCTCAGAGAAACTAATAAACGTAAAATCTGAATATTTTGAATTGGCCCTCATAGTTTTTGCCCTTGGTGGTGGTCGTCGTCGTCGTCATTCCTTTTGAATGGCAGCCAGTTTTAAAACTTTTCAATATGCTTAATTGTACATCTTCTTGCGCTTTGGCGGCGGTGGACTCACAACCCACTTATAATTACGTATATTGATAACGAAGGAACTTTTGGACATTTTCTTGTTATGTCTATAAGTGGGAGATGAAGAAGAAGAAGAGAGAAAATTGCAAAGAAAGTGAGGAAATGCATTAGCCAAACAGAGAATTACTATCTTCTTCATCATACATATCTTTATCTGGGAAAGGGAAAAGTGAGGAAAGCTATTCATTTGTCTACCTACTTATTATTTATTTCTATCGTGCTAACTCATCTCCACAAAAAAGTATAACAGCACTTGAGAGTGTGGGAAAAGATAACAAAGATGATGTACTGGTTGGATGAGAACTGAACAGAGGGTTGA
This sequence comes from Coecobrya sp. COE2, assembly GCA_027743765.1. Taxonomy (NCBI): domain Eukaryota; kingdom Metazoa; phylum Arthropoda; class Collembola; order Entomobryomorpha; family Entomobryidae; genus Coecobrya; species Coecobrya sp. COE2. The sequence continues at coordinate 43,290 of JAHZMV010006319.1, forward strand.
TGATGAATTTGCATGTAGTAAACATAACTATACAGAACTATAAAGAGTTAGACAAGTTTTGTAGGACAAGTACAACAAGTTGTAAAGAGAAAGGGAGAGAGAAAGCTTGGAGCAACATAATGCATTCTTGCGTCATCAAACCAACTTAGGTACTTGACTTGCTCTTCTTGGATTCAGCTTCTCTTTCCCCCGATTTCGTTTATCTCCCGACAAAAATCATTTTTACAAAGTGGATTTTGCAACTTAAATGTACACCTGCAGGAAAAAGATCCCTAAGGGTTTTTCACATGAGAGTTAAGTTATTTATACCACAACAATGGTTGATACTCACAACAGGAGTGCGTTTGCAAAAATCACGAGTCTTGTTCTTTCATCCAATAAGGATGGCATAATGCTAGATTGCAAAATTGAAATAAAATATGCACTAATATATAAGCATTATTCAAGTTGAAATCTCTCTCTTAATTTCTCTCTGTTATTCTAGTAGCCTTTTATAACTCAGAGTAAAAAAACATGACTTCTTATCTTTCACGGCGGAAAGAGACAAAAAGAATAACAAAAGTGAAAGTATCAGTTTATGTCATAAGGAGACTTGTATACGAAAGGGGAATAAAAAGATCAGACACTACTTTGATTTCACTTAACAAACCACACTAAACAACAGGAACGGTACTAAAACTATGAAATGTGAAAGGTAGAAATACGAGGGTGAGTATTGTTCACTTTAAAAGCTAGGAAATGAAATAGGAAATGAATGTCGTGCGAAATGAAGCGACAGATTTGAGATGTTTGTTAGTTGATTTTGTGCTGTCTCAAATCATTGCTTGTGTCAACTGTGGCTTAAATGACAGCGAAAGGACGAGCATCTTTTCAGTCTATTTTCGGAAACTATTAAAGCACAACAATTCCATTGTTGAAATACCTTATGCATACATCTTAAAACAAACTAGCTATTCATAATTGTGTGAAAACACAATATGTTACGACAGAGGAATTGAGAGAGGTGTATTCGTTGCCATTGTTGAGGAAAATACAAGTTTAAAAATGTTGCTATTACATTCGCAGAAATTTGCACAATTCTATTTTTAATCCATTTATTAGAAGCTTTTAAACCTGTATACATATATATTTTAAGTGTATACTAAAATGTTTGTGAATTTACCCGAGTAAATATGTAAAAGTTACGAAAGATTGCCGGAATGAAAGATGATGGTAAAGAGAGCATGTAGTACAAACACATAAACCTTGTTGACAGACAAATAAATTAGCCACAACAACTTCTTATACAACAGCACGATCCAGCAATATCATAACATAAAGTGGAGAGATAATGTGGATTTGGCACTGCTTTCTCTGTTTATTCTAATAACAGGGCAAGAGGAAGTTATGGAACTAGTGCAAATTCCCTCGGTTATTTCTACATGCAAACATAAAAATAATAAAGAAATTTAAAGAAGATGAGAATGCTCTTATTCCCTCCCACTCTTCTTTGTCGAGATTGATACGATGACGCAGATAAGATTGAAATGAACATAGCCAAAAATGAGCCTTTTATTTGTATATGGAGAGATTTTGTGAGAAAAAATTAACAATATTTACGATCGGGCAAGACATTTTACTGGGAATATTTTCAAGGTCCCTGTCACGGACACTGAAGGGCAGACGAATTTAGCAAATTTAGCAACCTTTACATTTCTCCACGACATGGAGGACATGTATATTTTTAACCCAAGAGGAGGGTTTTCCAAGAGAAATTTGTAAATTGAGATAATAAAAGAAAAGAGATGGTTTATCATTGTCCCGTCAATGCCGCCTGTATGCCATGACATTTTAAGAAAGTTTAAATCACCACGGACAAAAGTATTTTCATGACGTGCATTCATATATGCACTTCACGATAAGCTTACAAATCTTCTACTTTTGTAAACGGATCTGTCTGTCTACCGCAATGACGAAAGAAGATGCCATGATTTATTCGACTAAATGTAGAAAAAGTGGGAAAAGAAAATGAGGGACAATTTGGAAAAACTTGTGCAAGAGAAGACTTTTTAAGCCGTATCATCATCACTTTTTGTCAATGAATTTAAAAAAGCATTTGGAAAACTCTAAGCTTTTTTGTACGACTAAAATTGTTTAAAAATATGAAAAAAACTATGACGTGGTGTGATGATGTTGGTGGTGGGTGTCTCAAAGACTCTGTATACAAGATTGCTTGGAAGCCTATTTAACGTTGACAGGAGAAAAATTTGTGCAAATTTTTGGAAATATCTGCACTCGTGGGGTTGCAGGGTTGTGTACTCAACAACATGTCAAGATGAAGTGGCTGCACTTTGTCATTTTAGGTTGTTGAAGATTTTTTTCTCTTTAAAATATTCATGTATACAATTTTTTATACAAAATATACTAGTCTTAAAGCTCATAATAACTGTCTGGATGAAAGTCTCATATGTCTCATCGTGACTGTGCGTAACTGACTAAAATTAAATCTATGCATCTCTCTCCAGTATGCTAACGGCAATTTTTGTAGAGAATGCTGTAATTTAAACACTGACCATGTTGTTTACAGGTTGTTATTATATGTGTGGAAAGCATGTTAACTTTTCAGTGTTTGACATGAACAACAAACATCATCAAGAATGAATTTAATGAATGCATAAAACATTACTATTTGCCAACAAGGGATTTCAAGGTGCATACTATTTAAAACGAATCCACATTGCTTCCAAGTTTTAGTAAAGTAAATATAAAGGTAGACTTAATCCTTAGGCTAGTTGTAGAAAATGACCATTATTTATTGGCACTTTTTTCACCCATTGATTGAAAAATTTGGCACGGAGTCGCGACAAACAAACAGAAAGTGTTCACGACATGAGACTTTTTGTGCACTATTTTTAGAACGCTGCATTGTTTCAAGTTGACAAATCAGTTTAAACCTGAGCAATAAAAGAAGGATGATACTTGTCAAGTAGGCCATGAAGTTTGACGCTGTCATTATACCAGTTGAATTAAATCCCTGTTTTTTGTTTGTTCATAAGACAGAATTTTTCTCCAGTGGAAGTGGAGCGGAAAGAGTTAGGTTGTTTAAAGGGTGCGCATGGCGTAACTAATGATTCCTTCCACGATTTCTATCAGAGACGCCAATATACAGAAAATGATGGATGAGTGAAGCAAAGGAAAGTGACTAAACATACACACAAGACATCATACATAAAATGGTTGCAAGGAAGATGCTCCTCAAGTCGTGCTTTATAAATGATCGGAAATAAATCAAATCCTAGCACAAAGTATTATAGAGAGAAAATGAATCCAAAGGGCGAAGGGTAAAGGAAAAAAAGGCGCATTATGCTACTATGTAATAGTTGATTTGATTTATCGCATCGTTCAGGTGGTCCAGTAACGTCTGGAAATCTCACGATGCCCCTATACTGACAAAACCATATAAGCAGCTTGCATAACCTTTAGAAAAGACGTGTGTGCGATCAAATCAATAAATAAACAAGTTGATATGTCCATCAAAAGGACCGGACCAGTGGGCAATATAGTAAAAAAAACGTGTTTCTCTTCCTAACCCGCACACTGTGTGATGTCAGTGGTTTCCAAATAATACAACAATATTACCTGGAAATCTAATAATGTGGGCCCAGATGTCAACTCTGGAACATTGCGTTGCTCTCTACTTTCACCATAAAAAGTTGACTTGCAAAGAGCACTGAAAAGCCGCTTTTTGCCCTGTGTCGGTTGAAATGATCCACTGAAAGAAATATTTATGAAGGAATCTTCAATAAAGAGCAGTATACTCCGCTGCTAATCCTGTTCACTTTTACTTTTTTTACTTTCATACTGTCAATTGCGATCGCAAAATGAAATGTGCAAATATATCCGCATGAAATGCCAATTTTAATAATTTGCTCTCGATATACAAAAATATAATTTACACAGCGCTCAGCACTTTAGTTTTTCCTTTCAGTTCACTGCTTTCACCATTTAGCTATTCGAAAACAGAATTGAGCGTGAAATAATCTAAAAATGTTCCAATCGCTCCACACTTTCTCCTCCCGTTAAACCATCGACCACCACCATATAATTGTATTTATTCTTTTTCCCAGAGAATCTCATTTTCTACTTATCATGGTCATATCGTGTCAACGGGTAGTTAGTGTTCGCAAAGTGATAGGGTTACCGAAGAGAAATTTATGGAAGAGGAAGACAAACACTGAAAGACAGAGAGAGGCGAGGGCAAGGAAGCTGGAGAAATCAAACTAATTTCATATGCATGTCATGAAGCAAGTGTGTTTCACAAGAGGGAAAATGCAAGCTGGTTGTCGCTTTTGATCCTACCTTCATCAACGCCATAGTAAAAAATGTACATTCTTTATCTTAAGCAAATAGACGGAAGGCAGTAGCAAAACAGGTCTTATGCGTCTGCCACTGCTGCTGGTTCTCTGGTTGAAAAGATACATAATTTACTAGAAGGACAATTGGATGAGATCATGCATGTCACATAATCATAATATCATCGTCGCAGAAAGACAGAGAAAGAGTTAGAGATCATAGGCAAAAACGTAAAACAGCACGCGTAGCATAAACACGTGCACTAATGGGGAAAGATGTGAAAAAAAGGATAAATAGAAAAAAACAAGAGATGCTGCTTCTGATACTATTACGTCTACGCCATCTCTCCTTCTTAAGTCCCCGGGTGCATGTCGCTCTTTGAGATCAATTTATACTCTAGAAGAAAAAAAAGACATACAAAAACTTTATTCAATTCCATTCAATTGAAAATCCCACGAGTGATTCCTTCTTCCAAGGAAGGAAAGCAGCCACTCTTGTCTGTAGACATTATTATTTTTTTTATAGACAGGGGACCACCACCATTCAACTGACATGGATAAATTTTAATGTGATATGGATCCCTTCGGAATTTTTTTTTTCGTTAGTAAACAGTGTATTTGGTAATAGAGAGAACTATAGCGAAGGACACTTTTTTATGTTTGTTAAGCAATCCTGTTTATTATGCAAGCCATGTAACTTTCACCCTCATCGGCCTCATCTTCATCATAATCAGCACCCATATTACAAAATCCTATCGGTTATGTAATGATAAGTAAAAGAAATTGCATTAGGAGCATATGGGACACACTAATTTTATGTTGAATAATTTATTTTCAATAATATACTTCTATTATTCCAATGACGTCTTTTGTAAAAAGCGTGACGTGGTTGTGGGCTTATCAGCAGAGCATTTTTTGACATTATATTTGCCATATTATTTGCTGAAGGTTGTTTGACGAATTCCGACAATTTTGTATTTGAGCCTGTCAATATATGCATGTATATGGGAACAATAATGTCGGTATGTAATATTTCAAGTACATTTGGATAAAGAATGCATGAGGATGTGGCAATGCTGCTACAAATATGATTTTTTGAAGGACTTGCATTACTTTGTTTGAAGGCTATATATACGTGCCGTTTTGACAGGAGCAGTAGTAATAAGACGCACAAACACAAGTTTCCAGGAAAGACTCAGTGAATGCGAAAATCCCTTTTTGCCAAAACAATGTCTCCTTCAAATAGAAATAATAACAATAGAAATCCTAAAACTGAATAAAATCAATAGTCTTTTTAAAAAGTAAGGGATTTCTTTTCTGACATTCAAAAAAACAATAATGCTTCGTTTTGACACACATGGGATAACAAAGCACGTAGACCAATATTATTCCAACTTTTTGTTGGAAACCTAAAAAAAGTGCTGGAGAAAAAGAAAGTCCCTGAGACTCTGAATAGAAATCTCCACTGCTCAATTTTTTTGGTCGCCGCGTCATGACAAAAATTTTGTGCGTAAAACCGTTAGATAACCAACTGCAACAAGTAAAGAACTGAAAAGGAAACATTGCTAAGATTCAATTTTTTTGGTTTGTATCAATAATCCCCTCTTTGTAATGGTCTAGTCGTTACTCTACTTTTATATTATTAAGTTATATTATTAAAAAAGGTATTAAAGTTGACTTTGTCCACAAAAGACTACATGAAAATGCAAATAGTAAATGATGATGAAAAATTGAGAAAGTATTTTGGCTGATGGCGATGATACTTGCTTTACTGTGGTTTTCAGTGGAAAGTTGGCTGGTTTTTTTGTCATCCAAGTCCAAAATATCGTTAAAGTTTGCTTTCATTTTTTTCATAGATGCTTGTCAGTTGCTACAGAAAGATTTCATTTAAAAGAGTGACGTTTTATACTATTTTTTTGCAAATCTGGGTATTAAATGCAAGTGAAACGTATTATCTCTGGTGACATCAAAGAAGTAGAAATATCTGTTGACATGAAAGTGGTTTAAAATATATTGATGATATGATATCACTACGGTTATTTTTGAATTTTACACACACCATTTTCATTCCTTGTCAAAATAATGATAGTAGTAAATAGTAAAAGTAGTAAATTCTTCGTACTTTAATATAGCATACTTTTGTAGTAGTGGTGATGACATACTTTGTGCTGTCATCCATATATATTTTCTAAACAGGATACTTTAATCCATGATTATACATTCAGTTGGCTTGTCATTATCATATTTCCTCTTTCTTGTGAAAGCATACATAATTTTTTGCCTTCATCTTCCCTCAAGCTATGGAACAAATAGTAGAAACGTATCTCATCTCGAAACGTATCATCTAGTATTATGAACAAACTTATAAATTGTTAGCTAGTTTTGGCAAAGAATTTGGCAAAATTGGCTATGTTCACCTAATTGTATTCAGACGTGACCCTGAAAAGCAAATAACTGGTAATCCCTTTAAGAAAAGCTTACGTGTAAAAAGTGGTATATTTTTGGAAAGAAAATTAAATTTTAGCGTTTTTTTAGGAATTGATGACTTGCTTTTAAATTTGCATGGGTAATAATGTAGAAAGGCGAAGTTAATTACCTAAAAACTATTTATTTATTTGCTGTAGGTATGCCTGTTATTCTTCCATTTATGGAGAAGTTCACCAGTGAGCAGTGAGCCCATCCCGTTGTCACATTTGGTTCCTGAACTACACGACAAGATTCATCAAACAGGCCACGAAACCATGCACGGACTATCAAATGTGAACAGTGACGCTCATGACATCAGACTTCACGCTGATGACTCACTCAGCCTGTCTGATATCATTGCACCACATTACAAAACTTATTCCAAAGGTAAGTAATTAACTTGTCATAAGATAGTGCAGAAAAAAATCAAACCAACGAAACAAAATTAGCAATGTTTGAGTACAAACCTATTTTAATGAAAACTTGAAGATGCCTTCTGGCCGATAGTAACTTAAAGGTCGTCTGGAGAAAGTGTATATAGAGGGGTAGGTTAGACTTAGATTTGGGGCATTCTCAGACTTTCCCAAAAGCTATATATCCTATTCCAGTAGTAAAAAGGAAAATAACTTGAGGATAATAATAGGAACATGTCAATTATTGCACTACGATCATCATCCGCTCAACCTAAAACTAATTACTTTTGTCATCTGTTTAGCTTTAATCCAATATGACGATGTTACATTTTACTGTAATCCATCGTGGGAGAAATAATTGCCCTTAGCAACTTTGATGATAATTGCTTATAAGTCATGGAATCATTATATCTTCCACACGATCATTGGCAGCAAGGCATGCATAATAGAGTTGATAGCAGTTGACGTATATTTATTTAAGCCAACTCAACCGTTGAGATCTCTGTGACTATGCATGCCTGAGTAAATTTTAACTATTTTTTGTCTTTTCCCTTTCACGTTTTCAACATCAGGACTAGGGAAGGCTCCATTGAGAACGACAAGGATCAAGCGAACACCCACAGGCTTCACAGCACGAGGCTTTCACGAGGAAGTATTTGATAGAGATTTTGGACATTTCTCACCTGTAAAGCGATCCATGATAAAGAGAAGGCCGGAAGCAGATGCTGCTGGGTTTTATGGCGACACTTTTAGCGGCGGATTTGGAGAGTTTGAGACTATGAAACGAGCCCGAATCCCTGCCGGATTGGCTCAGGTAATAAAACACCAACAACAACTTGTAGTCCGTTGTAGTAGCATCTTTCCCCATTATGCTCCTTCCCAAGTACGTTAAACCGATTATTTTTACGATAAGGGAAAGCAGGTCTCTGTCGTGTCAAAATCCTTTTTCATCGAATATGCATGTTCTCCAGTAAAGTTAACAATAAAATTGATGATTACAATGGGACTTAATGAATAATATGCACATAGTTTGAAGCATCAGTTCAGTAGGACAATAAAAACCAGCAATTTTATTTCATTACATGAAAAATGTCAAGTAGAATGGATATGCATTATATAATATGCATGGCTATAAAATTACCTTAAAACGTAGCCGTTGTTTTTATGTATAATTGTTACTTGTTTACTACAACGTAAATTTATGCACATGAAGAATGAGATGATAATATGCTTACAAAGTAGGCGGAGTAAAAGGATTGGAAATGACACCAGAAGGACAGTTGACGTCGAATGATAAATAATATCCACCTTATAATATGATTGGAATGTGTCAGGGAAAAGTTTAAGAGGAGGGAAAAAAGCAACGGTTTTAATGACATATAACGACATAATCCTAGATTATTTACTAGATGTTCAAGTTTCTTGAGCATGATGAAGGTATAAAATGGGAAAGTTTTATGAAAAATAATAACGGCTTTGTTCCATCTATTTTTTATAACAGTCGATCAATGCAGCTATGAAACGACGACCAGAGATGGGTGCTCAGGGATTTCATGGAGACACCTTCACACAGGTAACCTGACTTGAATAATGACACGTTATGTACATCAACTGTCAAATGCGAAACATGTTGTACACTTTTTCCCCTGACCTTATGTACTGATTAATTATATAAAAAGCCAACAAGATAATCTTTACCTAACTAGTAGTTACCTATCCAACGTTATCTTACACGTGGATGAAATATCGGTTTTACAGTTATGTTAAATAACTAATCATGAAATTGCTCTATGGGTGTCCTATAGGGATTCGGCGACTTTGACACGATGAAACGAGCATACGGCCACTACTATGATGACCTGGAGAAACTGAAACGGCGACCGGAAATGACAAAGAGCGGTTTCGACTCTGACCTCTTTAACGGAGGATTTGGCGAGTTTCATCCTATGAAGAAGTAGAAATAGTAAACAAATTTCTCAGATAAAAAATAAAAACATTGGACGTTATTATTATTATTATTAATTATTATTACTGCAATTATTACTACTATGCAACAGAGTGTTATAAAAATACTGTCAACTTAACTTACAAAAAGAATGTAACTTTAATATGTAATATTATTATGTATAAAAAAATAAAGTTGTAAAAAAGTATATACACGTATTTAAGTTGAATACTATATATAAAAATAAGCAGTTACAGAGATAATCGTTAGGAAGTATTTAAAATCGTTGTTACGAATTGTATACAAAAGTGTCGTGAAATGAAAAAAAAATATTTATGTTATATTAACTGTTGTTTGTGGAGTGTGCGTGTGTCTTGTCCTCTAAAAAGTTAAGGATTTTAGACTAAACAAGCAAGAAATTTTCTCTCCACCCACCATAAATTCTATTATATTTTAATATATAACGCATCTCTGTGTCATTATGTCAATGTCATTAAAAACCAAGAAAACTTTTCCATTCCTCTTCTACACTTTAATTAAATGTGCCGATAGCATTTCTCCAAAACTGTGTGTAGACTTTAAAAAACGAGAAATACATTAAATAAAATTGTTAGTGTGGTTGTTTCAAGTAAGCAACATTTTAAAAGCGTTCTTATAGCTACAGTTTAATTGCACAATATGCTTTTGAAGAAAATTTTTGCAAAAAAAATCACAGACAGACAGACAAACTAGACGACTTTTGTCCGAAAAGTCTACATATAACATAATACATACATAATATGATTTTTATTAACTACTAACATTAAATATTTCATTTCATGCATTTGTCAAGTCAAAAAATAATAGATGTAGCCGATGCTGTGAACTTAAACTGTAAAGCATATATTATAATTAAATATAATGTATTTATATATTATTGTTATTGCTAATTGCAAGAATTTGTTTAGATGTACTCCTATATAATTTGCACGTACAAATAATAGTTTTGAATATTTCAATCAATGGGACTCTCCACACAGAAAGATATGTAAAACAATTGCCATTATGTATCCATTACGCATAATAATCTTCTCAATAATAATAAAATGTCATTGATGTCTTATTAAATATTAAGATGTACAATGTTTCTTCCTGTCATGCGCCAACAATTCTCTCTCGTTGATGACTTTGGAAATTTGTTGGTTGCTTCATTATCTTCTTTCATAAAATATGCTAGTTAATTGACGCTGGAAAATCTTGTCATATATTACACCTACCTGGCATATAATCTTTAATTCTGTTTCATTGATTATTTGTTCCATCGCAAAATACTCGGTTAACAAAACTAAAACATTTATGAAGGGTGGCATATAACTAGTTTTTTAATGTGAGTTTCCAATGCTGATGTAAATTTCAACGGAATTTTTTGTAGATCACTCTAAGCAACATGACAGGGGAGTAGGATCTCTGGGGCGATCGAGAATATTTACATATGATTACGGCAATTAATTTATAACTCTTCAAAGCAAAATCTATGTCTATTGTAGGCTGAGGTGCAAAATAGTTTATAAGAATAGGCTATAAAAATGTTATGAATGTTACAACAGTTTAGTAATGTGGTGGTGGGGATAAATATTCTCACCTCTCCCCGTTTATGTTGGTAAAGTGATAAATGTTAACGCTAACGATATGAACTGATTAAAATGAAATGTTTTACTGTACATATTTATGAATCACGCTCTAGTCGTCCTTCCTTTCACCTTCATTCTGAAAATAAAGTGATCATGATATTCATCGCCGGAATCTGATGAATAAAATAAAAAAATGGTCACATTAACCTTTTATGTTCTCTTAAAAGATATTTTTATGCGACAAAAATAATAATGCCATCGCCAATGAAAATGTATGAATCGTCATCAGAAATAAATGCCATGCTTTTGACATTCACACTCATTTTTGCTGTTTTGTTGAAACTATATTCTTATTATTAAAAGTTAACTCTTTTTTCATTACCTTTTGCTATTATTAAACATGTTATTGTATTTATAGGTCTATTTTTAGTTGTTGCATAGTATTCTTTTATAGGATATTTATGGTTGGTGATCTATTGTAATATTACACACAACATATTATAACATACAATGCATAAGCAGTTACATAAAATTACAGATAAAATATCAATTACTCTAGTTTCAAAGGCATTGCTTCTCTCTCTCTCTTTTTCTCAGTTTCACTTTTTATCGTGTATGTCAGAGTTATTGATAATCTAAACCTATAAATTATCATATTACAATTATTTAACATATATGTATAGTACGTAAATACATGTCATAAGTTAAACAGAAAAAAAATTATTGTATACTTATTATAATTATCGTGTGGTGATGATGAGGTACAGGTTACTATAATATGTATAATTATTAAGATTATTTATGGAAATATATCGTCTTTTGCCGTAAAATATTACTTATAGGTAATAACTATACTATAATATGTACAATGTACATCCTTAAAAATATGTAGGTATAATAATAAACTTAAGAGAAGTTAACCTTTGCAATGACTTAAATATACCGTAATTATTATTTCTATCCTATTTTACACATCATGAAGCTATAGATAACTAGGTGAAGAAGAGCACTGTTTTTCAGGTGACAGCAACCCAAGTCTTTATCGTCATCAAGGTACCCTTTCCAAAATATATAGCTGTGTTGATGGGCATGCATACAATTCAACACAACATGGATATAATGAAAATAGATTCCTAGATTCTATAGAATATTTCTCTGGTGCCTAAAACTGAAATGTTTCGACATTGAGATGTGAACAATCAAAAGTTAACAATCACTGCATAAATCAGTGTCTAACTTGGCTTATGGAAATATATGTATATTATTTACATTGTACAAACCTATCAAACCTATTAAAATCAAGTAGTCAAGGGGGAAAGTGGTGGGATGTCTATAAAAAGAGTAACATCCTAACTTTCTAAGTATAAAATACGTATAGTTCCCAGTAGTCAAGTTTAGTATATACCTCTTCAAATGGGCTCTTAGCATATTTAAAACAACAGTTACATCAATTTTAAGAAAACTGCCAGTAGTATCAATTTTACGTAAAGTCATATGGACTAAAAATGCCGGTTTTTCGACAGTAAGTAAAAAAGTAAGATAATCTAAAGTTACACGCATACGTAGATATATGACTTATCGCGAGCGAGATCTGGACCTTGATGCAGATCTAGATTTCGAACGGGAAGGGGATCTAGATTTGGACCGCGGTGAGCCGGAACGAGACCTCGAGCGAGATGGGGAACGTGATGGAGATCTGGACTTGGACCTAGATTTTGATCTTGAGGCAGATCTAGATTTAGATCTTGAGGCGGATCTGGACTTGGAGCGCGACGCTGATCTAGATCTGGAGCGGGATGCTGATCGAGATTTAGAACGAGATGGAGATCTAGACTTGGAACGGGAAGGAGAACGAGACCCAGAGCGAGACCTGGACCGTGAAGCTGATCGTGACTTGGAGCGTGATTTTGATCTACTTCCAGATCTGTTTTGAATAAAAATCCAAATCATTTAAATCAATCATTAGACATACCCTGAATTTATTGAATAAAAAGTAAATGTTTTATTGTAAGCGTACCTTGATCGCGATCGAGAACGGGAACCTGAGCCAGAGCGGGAGCCTGACCTGGACGATCGAGATCCAGATCTGGACTTGGCCTCATCGTCATCATTAATTGTTCTCTTGGCAGGCTTTTTCTCTTTATCCCCTCCTTCGTCAGAGTCTGATGAAATTATTCGTTTCTGACCTCCTTCATCCTCACTAGCGCTATCCATCCTGTTGTACAAAAAGCAATTGCATTACATAATGTGACGAATATTATACCTTAATGTATAAACCTCAAAATCAAAGTATTAAGAAACAAACCTCTTCTTTTCCTTTTTCTTTCCTTCATCGGAATCGGAATCATCCGAGGAGGAGATTGTTGCCTTTGAGACGATTTTTCTACGCTGTTTAGCACTCAATCCGTCATCCTCTTCCACCTTCTTCTTCCTTCCCTTACTCTTTGGCTCCCTGTCACCACCACCACTGCGCCGCTTTCGACTCCTTCCACGCTCTTCTTTCTCCCGTCGTACTTTCTTTTTCATCTTGGGTGCCGCATTTTCATCACCAGAGCCACCTGATCCGTCAGAAATAATCTCATCGTCGTCCCTCCTACGTCCTCGCTTTTTGCTCGACTTTGCATCTGGAGGTGGTTCCACAAATACAAGGACATTTTTCGTTTTCTCCTTGAATTCCTCACGTTTCCGCAACATCTCCTCCACTTGAACACGTCTAAGTTCTTCAACCTTTTTCTGTAAAACAAACACAAAATTGCATGAGTTTTCATCTGAAACTACTTTCAAAATCACAGAGACGAGAAGAGACGAATGTAAATGATTACCTGTTCTTCAAGTTGGCGCATACGGAATGCCTCGCGCTCTTCCTCTTGTTTCTTACGAAGCATTTTCTCTTCTTCATCAAGCTTTCTAGCTCTAGCGACATGATATTGTGCTTGAGAAAGAAGATCTTGACACTGCTGGGCCTCTGCTGCTGCTTGACCCAGGTCATACTTTTGACGATCCCCATTGATAGACAGATACTGAAAGTATTTGTGAGCCAGTCCTAGCTCATGCACAGCAGAAAGTACTAACTGAAGGGTGGATTTTTCATCGCGAAGAATTTGCGTTGCAAGTTTCTGAAGAATTAAAGCTAAATTGTACAATATCACTGTATCTGTAGGTGCGATCCTACGAGCCTATAAACAAAGATATAAATGGATTTTAAACAACTGCTCAAAATAGACTGATGACAATTTTAAATGACTAATTACTCAATTAAAACTTACCCGTAAGAGAGACAACTTGGCCTCCTTCAGCTTCCCACTTTTATAGTATGCACGGGCAAGGTACTGAAGGATTTCAGTGTTGTGGCACTTGTAAAATTTCTTCATACAATTTTCGTACTGCAAACAAAAAGTTAACGTTGGTCAATGATGCTGGAAAAATTTGATAGCAATTAAAACTGAGGAAAGATGTGTGCTCTTACCATCTGAATCGCACTAACGTACTGTCTTTGCTCAACGTAAACGTGGGCAATATTTAGCCAAACGTCACTAAAGTCAGCGGTCGCTTCACGAACTTGAGCAAAGACATCACGAGCCTCGTTAACGCATCCCTTGTGTGCGAGAATGCAGCCGATACCGTTAGCGGCCCAGATGTTCTTTGGGTCTGCACGAAGAACCTGCAACCGATAAACACAAATACTTTTACTGTACATACTTGCATAGGTAATTAAAAGGGTATCTCTAAATAAAAATTGTTAACTTACAGCCTTATAGATATTGATAGCACGCTCTTGATGCCTCTTTTCCTTGTCCTTATCACGATTGGGAGTGTGAAGTGTTTGGAGCCATACATTTCCAAGAGCGATCATGGAATATGGATCGTTTTGGGTAACTGGATTCTAATAAATGAGAAATACGTACGGCAGGTGAGTGGTCAGTTTTACTATCTTCTTCGTTTTAATGTGTTGATAATTTGATTGTACTAGAGATAATAATAGCTCCTTTGAATGACTTACCTTGAGGATGCGCTCAAACTTTTTCTGTCCTGGTCCCCACTCCTGTTTGCTTAAATGAAGATTTCCAATCAGCGACCAAGCGTCTGGATGTTCTTTGTTCAATTGAAGGGCTTCCTTAAACCAATCGGAAGCATCGTAGATCTGTCCTTTATCACGAGACATGCAACCGAGTCGTAAATAACCTGAAAATGGAATGAACAATAATTATATTAGGCTTAAACGGTTCCAAACAGATTACATTGAATAATGAAGAGTTTTTATACTACTTAAGGAATGAACTTACAGTCAACGTAATTCGGATGCTCTTTCAGGATATCTTTGTACAATTTCTCTGCTTCCCCATAGTTACACATGGCTTCATAAACCCTGGCTAAATTATAAGATGTTGTCACGGATATTGAATTATAATACTGACTTTCGCCCTTTTCAGATTCAGTATTTGCACGAGCAAGGGATTCTTCAAAGAAACGCAGAGCTTCGCCATAATTTCCTAGTCTATAAAATTAAAAACAACCAATTAATATACTGAAAAGACACGTACAGTTAATGTCGGTTATTATTATTATTGCTTATTATTAGAAGGCAATACCTGTAATTTAAGGACCTGTCAAAAATCAAACAGAAAATAGTTAGCACAACGAAACCAAGACCAGACGAGGTTAAACATTTCCTCTCTAAAAAATTATACTTTAACTGCACAACTTACATTTTCCGTATCACCACGATAAATATACATTTGTCCAAGGCCAAAATGAGGAAGAACAAACATTGGAGTTGCGAATTGCGTCGACTGATAATAGTATTGAAAAGCTTGGTCATAGTCACCCTATAAAGTTCAGAAACAAACAAAAATTAATATTAT
>JAHZMV010006320.1:0-10298 GCA_027743765.1 Coecobrya sp. COE2
TTCTTCTGCCAACCTGATTTATCAAACATTTTGCAATTAGCAACGACTTCTGGTGAATGTACGACTCGGTCATATTTCAAGCGTAAAACATTCAAAGTCAAAATATTATGTTGGATGTCCTATTTAACTAAATTGGTGAGAAATCTGAAGCCAGTAATTGGGTGTCGGAGAGTGGATATAAAAGCTTTTATCCGGTTTCCAGGTATCCCGTTGTACTAATGTATCAAACGGTTAATCACAAATTTTCTGCAGATTTCAACTTCATGGTTATGGAATAGTTTTAACGAAGCAAATGTTGTGGACGAAATATGTGGCGCCATCAAGCGGCATTTTGTAGTATTTCATAGTCGTTATAATATTTATCGTAACACAGATTAGATTATGAAGGTGTTAAATTGGTGCCCCTGTTTCCCACCTCATGTGATTTAGACGTTATGCCCAATTCAGTCTTCATTTCAAACATTCCAAAACACTCATTTTACAAATCACATATTTCTCTCTAAACCGTGTAGTAAAATGATAATCCCATAAAATTTCCTGATGTTTCGCCGTATCATTACTAAAAAAGTTGGTTCAAAATAACAGACGCTCTCACCAAGCACATGATTGTATGTATAGCACATACCCAAGTTTCAGCCTATAATACCTGCTGCGAAAACTCCAGCACTATCAGAGGAAAAGTTTTGAATGCGTGTGGATTTTCTTATGGTAACCAACGTTTATGCAGATGTTGGGACACTGGCACGCTCAAGGAGCTAAAAATAACCAGTTTTGTAATGGATTTACTTGTGAATTGTACATTTCTCATGATCTCTTCCTTCTTTCATTTGTTAGCCAGTAAATTTTTAATCAGATAACTTACGGGAAAAGATCACGATTATACGTATCCTCAACAGCATGAAAATTACCGCTTTAAAATTTTCATTTATGTCGTATTATATAAAAGCACAAATCCAATCCGCTCCAAATATTTTTTCATGTCTGCATTCAGTTTATTCGTCAAAGGAAGTCGTTAATTCTTTTGTAATTTATTACAATTACTTTGCTCACGACTGGCGCACAATTTATTTTAGGTTTCCCTTTTTCTTCTCAGAGAATAATAGCGAAACCTTCGTTACGTATTACCAAAGTTTATGAAATTTCATTTAATTTGAAGCGAGAGGTTGTGATACACAAAAACTTGCTACCAGTGGAGCTAATTTGAGACCATAACGCAGAATGCTTTGTTTCATTTTATCCATTGCATTTCGAAGTAATTCTCAGTTTAAAATATTTTGGATTCTCCAAGGACAAGGTAGAAACCGAAATTGAACATCATTTATATATATTTATTTATGATAACGTATTTTCGTTTGCAGGACGAATTACATTTGGAAACTACCATCATTTTCTGGTTATGTCTACATCAGTGATTATGAAATAAAAGCTTCCTTTCTACGCTTATTAATGCAAACATTAATACTATTTAACAAGACATGGTACGATAGACTTTAATCAGGATGGCATTAGAACCTGCTATGTAGCAACTCATGCATAATACCCATTTTGGAAAATAGCAATTTCCCAGCTAAAACAACTTTATATCATAGTTACTACAACCGGCATTCACTCTGTCCAATTCAAAAATATTTTACCCGGAAATAATTCTTAATAATAAAAGCGTTATGCTTCGCTTAATACATCAGATTATAAAGAGAATGCAGGTTGCTGAGCCAAAATAAAACTTTTGTGTTTGCCAAAACGATTTTCTCAGTTTTGTCAAAATGCTTTCCTTTTTGTATTCAAGCCAAAGCCAGGCTTATGCAAGAAATCCGTGAAGCACGGGATTGTAGAGTTGCATTGAATCTCAATGCCGAAGTAAAAGACAGCAACGTGGCGAATACGGTAAGAAAAATTGTTCATCTTATAACTTGCTTCCCTGTATAATTATTCCAGATGCTTGAGAAGGAAAGTTAAATAAATGCAAGACCCAACCCTGATGTATAAATTACAACCCGTATTTGTATTTTCACGTTGTTGAACAAAAACAAAATTTCATTCTGTCATCTTTCAATATGAAACAATTCAGATTATAATAACTCAAATTAAAATAGAAGGCCATTTAGATGATTATATAATTAATTCGAATTACGGCACGATTATATAATTAATTAGGAGTCGAAGCCAACGATTAGGAGTGAACCATAAGCAGAATAATACATTTGCACGAAACGTGATACTAGTTTCTAGGAAACCTAATAAGTCATTCGATAATCATTCCCAATATTTATATATTTATTATACAAAATAACTTCCGGCAAATATAACGTTTTGTGGTACCGTTCCAAACACATTTTACCAGCATCGCCTAGCCGTTTTATAATTCAACCAATATTACAATAGAAAAATAATTCATTATCCTCCTTCATTGGCTTTTTAATTCAAAGTAAAATATCAGAGTTTTCTAACTTGTGTTATGGAAAAATCCATATCCATGGTCATACATTTTATAGATATCAGTCGACTGACAAAATAAATTTCAAAAAATAAAGAATCTACGAGTTCAATAAAGTATAGTAAAACATATATTCGATTATCGTTTCTATAAATCAGGCAGGGCCAAATAATAAAAACAAAAGCAGTAATTACTATTCCTACTTTGAAGTAGCGTGTGAAGGTGAGAGTAGAAACGTATACAAAGAAATGCTTAAATACTCTGTCGAGGTAATCAGATATGATAATATATAGTAGCTACTGTTTTAATATATGGAGGTACACCGGCTAGCTATGTACGTTAGGTTGATGGAATTAAACCCTATTATGATTTGAAACAGGGGAATAATTATTTAATTTCGTGTAAATGTTTCCTATGTGCAAGAAATAAATACTACCCGGCAGCCTTGAAATCAAAAGTTCCAAACTCACATTAACATAAAGCCATTCGATTTCACTGGTTCAGAAATTGATGAGGGTTTATTTATAATAAGCATATAAGACATTAGGTAATGGACATAGTGCTTAATATTTTAGTAGAGATTGACGGTCACAAATCAGCTCAGAGGTAAATGGCTTGAAACTTGCTTTTATCTGTGAAAGCCTAGAGGCTTTTATTGTTTGCTGCTGCCAGTAAATCCGTATAAATATATTTATTTATATATGTAATTAGGACCGCCAGTTGATCACGTATTGTCTGAATAGGATTATGTAACCGGGAAAGAAGAAACGAATCAATGAACACTGATGGACTACAGAGAATATAATATATTATGTTCACGCAGTCAGCCTGTCTGCTCTTTGTTCTTTTCCTGGAAAAATTTGGCAGACTTTTAGAGCCCCAAAATATCATAATATATTTATTATTTGATCTCTCCTACCAATATAAATATATTATGTAACCTTATTAGAAGGTACATTAATGATTATATATTATGAAACAGTAATAAATGTACATGTATTCTCTCAAATAAATTTAGAATTACTTCAGTGAATAATTTATAACAAACATGTCAGACAGTCGGGCTAACTATGCATAAAACTTGCATAGGAGGAAGCAGTCGGATTTTAAATAAGGGCGACCTAGTTTGAGCAAACACTCAAAAGATTAGCATTTTCGTATGAGTAACGTTTTTAACCAAATAATCCGGACTCAATGCTCATCTTTATAAATAACCAACTACATAGGGATAATACGTTTCCTGAATCTCAATTTGAATTCAAGCATCAATTGTTAAATGCGTTGAGAATTTTGAAGCTTTTTGGTAAAATCTTTTTATCCTTTGAAAGAAGGGAAGAATGGCAAAACCAAAAACGTGACCGGATCATCTGCTTCCGCTTGCAAGGATTGCAGAAAAGAATTTTACTGAAAATGGTTCGAATTACATAACGACATCAATGTTGCCTACCCATAACCAGTAGGTACGTTGTCTGCATTTTAGAAACTTTTGTACATTTATAGACACTTTTGTAGGTAAACTCACAATTTGGACACGTATGGCGGAAACTTGGTCTTAATCTTCGGAAGACGTGGCCGTATTAACATTCCTAAATGGGATGCGTGTTTATTTGTACTTATGTATGTTTTTGATACACATGTTACTTAATGTAAAACAAAACACGATTCTCATTTCCTGTGAGCTTGAATCCATTTGGTGACAAATTTTAAGACAGCGTGTTTATACTCATCCCATAATACATCACTTGGTTTGATTCAAATGCAAGCTGTGTCTTTCTCATCGCTTTACATTTTCTCTAAAATTTATCCTTCATAATAACCCAATATGTCTTACATAAGGCGAATTGCGTAACTTGGAAATGCAATTGTAGCAGTTCGTGAAATATATGCGCTTATGTAACAACAAATGTTGTTCTCTCACTTATCTGACAATTCATCTTCCAGATTCCATTTAATTTATTATCAGTTCAGTGACAGTTAGCAGTTTCTAATAGACAGCAGACTTTAAGTATTTAAAACTAAAGATGACAGGAACTACATTACAGATAGAAGCAACACAATCTGAGTGAACTGATAGCAACCTAAAATGGCATTCAATGTCAAGAACCCATTCTGCCAAGGGCAACAGTAACATAACTGTACGGTATAGAATAGAACTCTGCTGCACAAAACAACATTATTCCTGCATACCTTTTCTTTGAGTAAACCAGAGAGAAAGTTTCATCTTCACCGTAAAAATGTTGCTTTCTCCCTGAAATTTCTTTCAGTTTGCCGCCAGCCTCCGCAGCAGACGGTTGTAAACTTTTTTTTACCGTGCCTGTAGTAGACACTGTAGCAGAACTGAACAAATCCTGTGAGAAAACTTGCACATCTCAAAAATGCCAAAGATGTACGCAATGGCGAATGAAGTTAGTTCATCAAAAGCTGAAACATTATTTGTGGAACATGGTGCAACATTTCCAAAGGACAGTCACAATTCAAGTAATGTTGCAACATTACACGAAAAAGGACAATATTCTTTTGAATTGCCGTTATTACCAGAATTGAGTCACTTCGATAAAAGTTTTGCGTTCTCCATATTTACATATTGCGTTGTGTTTGTGATTGCAACAAGTGCAAATATTTTAGCTTTTATAAGTCTGTGGACTAAGTTCAAACGTGTGGAAGAATCTAGAATACTTCTGCTTCTTCTAAATTTGACCTGTGCAGATTTAATAGTTTGCTGTACTCTCCTTCCAACGGAAATAATTTGGCGACTGACGATTCATTGGTGGGGTGGAAATTTTTTGTGTAAACTCACCCAATTTATGTGCACATTCGGCTTATATCTCAGTTCTTTAGTTTTGATTTGTGTAAGTGTTGACCGTTTCGTGTCAATCATGTTCCCCATGACGGTGCTCAAAATTGGTGCGTATCGCAGAATAAAAGTGATGTTGGCTATGGCGTGGATATTTGCAGGAATTTTTTCGATTCCACAAGCAATTTTTTTCAGTGCTGAAAGTTATACAGATTACCCCGATTATAAACAGTGTGTTACAAACCACTTTGAATATAATTTTCGAGATGTGAAAATTTACAGCATATTCTCCCTGACTGTTATGTACTTCATACCGCTAGCTGTTATTTTGTTTACGTATACTTCAATATTTCTTAAGTTGGCTAGAAAATCCCATGAAAGATCTCCAGTTAATGTGTCCTCACGCTTTTATAATGTGAGTCAGTATGTGTTCCGTGGGCGTAATCTGGTTTCTATTCATCAGTGTCATAGCAGTAAGAAATATAATTGTCACTTTATTTTATGCTACGAGTTTGTTCATGTTTAAATCAGATTTATGTTTGATATGCTATGCATGGATTTAATTATATTTCACAGCTGAAACACCATCCTCTCCGGTTATGTTTCATTTAAGATGCAATAGCAACGCGGGATCAAGCATGTCCAAAGCAAAGACCAGGTCACTCGTAATGACCATACTTATCGTTGCAGCTTTCGTTGTTTGTTGGACACCATATGCATTTATGAATTTATGGTAAACATGTTACATGAATTATTGAAATTTGTAAATGATATACTCCACATTTCGAGACTAACCCATATAAAATAATTTAGGTATATGTTGGACTGGAAAAGAGCAACACGGGTGGATCCACTAGTTCAGGATGCACTATTCCTCATGGCGGTTGCAAACTCTTGCATAAATCCTGTGATATACAGCCGCTTTTCCAATAACGTTTATATATCAAGTCATCGAAGAACGCGACAATTTTGTCTCCCTGGGTAAATAGTGAACATGAGTGGAAGGAAAAAAATGATGCCGATGAAGATTGATCCTTTCATGTCTTAGAAAATGTAATAATTTATGATGCTGTCTGTTGTACCTGAGCTAGAAATAACCTTTCTGAATAATGGATGGAGAAAGGAAGGATCACTATATGTCTGTCTGTGTCAAGTGAATGTTTACAACGAATTGATTTCAGTGAACCTCCCGACCTTTCAATATGGAACAAGTTGATGTAATACGTTTTAGTGAAAACTGTGACTGTGACATTATCTCTAATGTTTGCCTGTCTCTATGTAGGCCTTGATCATGCTATCTTTGTAAAGTTAATTCGTTTAGGATTTTATTTCCCGGGCTTATTTGGTTTGTATATATAATGTATACGCAAAGATAAAGTTGCTGACAGTGATATAACTCGGTAGTTAAACTTGGTAACGCTATAAAATATTAGGAATTGTTTATGTTGATAACCTAGATATAAGGGATTGTCAATATAAAATATATCCTGTCTGGGGATGATGTAACAGCTTACTGTGTCCAATCTTGTGAATCGAGATAATATTGTTTCCAGGTGGATATATTGTTCACTTTGACCTTTTGACGAGAACTTGTGTGATCAAATGTTGCTCTTTACGCACTCAGATAAATGCAGTTACTTTGTTTCAAATAAATTCAAAACATTTTATAAATCCGTATCAACTGGTCGTCCTGAATGGCATTCTAACAAGCGAAATGTTTTTTGAAGACGAAAATCTTCAAAGCCATGTTCTTTAGAAGTGGCAATTTTTTATCTTCGAAACTACAGAACGTATGAGTGGTGAAAAATGGAAAGAATGTTCACAAAGTCATAAGGGTCGCCAGGGAATCATGGCTCTTGGAACAAAAACGTGACTATAACTACGAACAAGAAAGAGTCATTCAAATGAAAGTAGTCTTGTGTCTGATGTATCCGTTTACTGCATCACATTTCTTATTTGATATCCTGTCAAGGACTATGTTAGAGAGAAACCCTCTTAAGGACTCGTTACACAATCTGAAGTAGGCATTATTAACCGGTTCCGCCGCCATTATTACCGCTGGAGGTAGTCTAGAGATCCAACAAATTGTATAACAAGTACTTACATATGTGCTGTACTTGCAGTGAAGAAATTCCTTACTTGTAGAATGTTACTCCAGTCTGCTATAAATGAAGGTATCTATTCTACATGCCTCCAAGCTATTTTTGCAGACAGTTCCACATTTCCGCTAACGATTTTTCCCATACGTTTTTTTCTTCGCTGCATAAGATTTTACGCCAATCTGCTTTCCCATATAGTTTCAGGGAAATACTCATTTGGATTGTAGGAACTGTCAAGTGTACGGAACCGAACATATAAAACTAAAGTAATTTATGAAAGCATGAGAAGCGGAATGAAGGTCAGGCATTAGAATACAGGGTTAGTGTGCACAAATGAATCATGGCAAGTAGTGATTACTGGAAAGTTAACGAAGTCGAAAATCTAAGCTATATAGACATGATGTCTGATAATTCACTAGTACAAATTTGGATTATATAACATAGTGGTTTGCTCAAATTATGAAATATATACAAGTGTACACGTGCTGTCCACGTAGGAGACCATAACCAGATCAATAGTTGTAACTAGTAATAATACATATCGCGGGTGCCCTATCAACTTATCCTATATTCACAACAAATTATTTTACGGAATATCCTATGTGATCGCCGATTCGTCCTTCAGAATATCTTAAATGCATCGCTCGGGGGAAAGTGAGAAAGTGGTGGCAAAATGTTGCCCAAAAATTCTGAGCATTTTGGTGTATCGTTCTCAAGTTGCCCCAAGAGATGTATATAAGATATTCTGAAAGGTGAAAACGCGATCACATAGGATATTCCGCAAAATAATATTTTGTGCATATAGGACAGGTTGATAAGGCACATGCGAAATGTCATTCTTTCCAGGTTTATTTCTGGTGTTTGTATCAATATAACATAATTTCATAACGACATTATTTTATATTAGTAGTTGTAAGTGCATCGGGATCCTTGTTTAATTTTGAATAATAAAAATAATACAATGTCTGTCTATTATAAAATTGTTGAATTAAGAAGCCACACCGAGAATATAACGTACCATTGACTCAAACGCCAGTTAAGGTAAATTATTCAGAAAATAATTGGTGTAGTTACAACTAAAACTGCCAAGTCATTTAGGAGATTTTTAATTGTATTTTTCACGCAACCATTTAAAATTCTGTTTAAAACCATCTTGCAGTACTTACATAAAAAGCCATTCACCAGTCAAGTCTCATTTAATATGTGAACGAAAATAAAAACTTCATTACAATTCTTTGTTGTGGTACAAATGCCGGGTTTCATCGTAATCCAAATATATTTCACATTATTTCATAAAATCTTCAACGATGGAAGCCACGTACTCTACACCAACCACGTCGTAGGCAAGACTAAGTAAAAAAGGAATGTCCTTGGATTTTCCACAAAATGGCAGAATAAATCTTAACTTTCTCTGAGATTTCTCAGAATTATCAATAAAATGTTTTACCAGGTATCCAAGATAATTAAGTTGCTGGGGATGAACATCTTCCAGATGCCATTGGTCATTACTGAACTCCTGTCGATTCTCTCAATACGATACTTTTTCTTTCACTTGAGACTCAGCAATCAACGGTTCCATACCTGAAAATTGAAAACATGCCAATATGTTACTGATAATTTATTCAGACTGATGCCAAATGATTTATTTTTTATTTGTTTGAAAAATCACACTTTAGCTTCAATTAATTTTAACGCCATTTTACCTTTTGGTTAAGTTTTGTGCTGCTACGAAATTTGAATGTTTCAAAGAAATCATTGGATTGATTCTGTTATTTGTGAACGTTAGTTTTGATGTGCGATGATGACCACTTTCGTCAGTATTTTTAACGCGAATATGAGGAATGGAATTCTTTATGAAGGTTTAATTTGATTACTCTTATCTCGCAACCTTTGATCCAACCCTGTGAATGTTAATAAAAATATATGAACTTCCCTGGTGTGAATAATAATATTATTTTTTGTCCTGAGTTCAAGATGTTAAAATTTTAACTTGTTATAGCTGATTTCCATATTCAGATAAAAAATGTGGCACTTTCTGGAGCCCATTTCGATTTCGTGGAATAAAATATTACTAGAGTAACTTATAAAATTAAATACCGAAACGTATTAATTATTCATACCTACTCATATTAAGGTTTTAAATATAAACGAAGAAACAAATTTTAAGAACACGAGCATCGTAAACAAACTTGACTTTATTTCGCCGAAAAGAAATTCCATAGTTCTATAAACTCAATAGTGGAAAATTACAGTTTTATGGAAATTAACTCCATTAATTCAATATCTCATTTATTTTTTACTTCAACGTCTGCTTAAACGTTTTCAACCAAATTCAATTCAATACATTGTCCAAGTTGTTGCTTAATCTCCTTCCTTTCATTTTTTGTCCTACTTTAGTGGGCAGTGGCTTAGCGTTGGCGGGCAAATGGGATAGCTGATAATTTACATAATTGGTGTTAACTTTATTTGAATTAATTTTGTACAATTTATTTGAATTTGTAATTAAATCGAATATTTATAAATACTGGACTGCAAGTCCAGCCTTTCTATGACCTTTGTACGACTATGAAAGCAAATGTTTAGCTTGCAGTAATGTAGATTCTATGAATTTATAACTAATTGTGGTTCTGTGTTTCACTTTGATTGGCGGATTAGTAAACCATTAAATTTTGACAATATAAATTGTACTAAAACGAAATATAGGTCAGATTCTTTTATTTGTGGACATTTTTCTGTAGTAACTTTAGATGTTTATACGTTTAAATGATGTAAATGTAAAATTTAGCAATTAATTTAATATACAATTTTTAATTTAAATATAAGTGTTATATCCGATCTATGTCGTAAATCCAAAAAAGCCAAGAATCCAAAAATCCAAAATGCCAAAAATCCTAAATCCAAAAATCCAAAGTCCAAGAATCCAAAAGTACAAAAATCCAAAATTAAATAATTGGCATAACCTAACATAACC
>JAHZMV010006321.1:0-23635 GCA_027743765.1 Coecobrya sp. COE2
GTTTGGAACAGAATTAAAATTTATCCTATGTAAATCGGTGGATCAGTTGTCTAAAATCGCCATTTCAAATTTCACGGACGAAAATTCTCCTGGAAAACGTCATTTTGTCCATTGAAGTTTAAAGTGATGCTGTGTCAGTATTTGTAATACGTTTTCGTTGATATTGGGCTTAAATGAAACTTTAAACCCTCCTTATTGTCCATGAATTGAAAGTTTTAATAAAATTGGTACTATATTAATTTAGTGAATGCTGAAAGTTTCGCAAGTGTAATATTGGCAAGCTTTGGTAAACTATAAGTATCTAACGAAATATCAAATACTCCTTAGGATTATTTTTTTCTGTAAACCGTATAATATATGTAGACGAACGCCAGCATAATTTAGATCACCCACGTCACGTATGGTTCGCTTCCGGCATCGAACATTCTAACTTTAGCACTTGGACGACATATTTGATAATAAGTTGCTTAATATGCGTTACGATCGATGGTCCGTGAGTATAACTATTTCGATCTGAAAAATATAGCATAATGAATTGGGGATTAGTTCCAAGAAATGTAGACAATGGGTCATAACTTACACAATGAACTTAATTAACTTTTTTGAGAAAACTTACACAACGAAGACCCCTCTCAATAGGATTTGTTATATGAAGTCCTCTAGGCATATAAACACGTTGGTTTTGTTCATCAATAAATCTCGTTAAACGTTTTAGACACTGAAGGAAAAGAGTAAATAAACAAATTATTAAAGCGCTTCTCATTATATACATTACCTGCGCATTAAATATTACAAACATTATATTAATTAGTGGTGTGAGTATGTAAAATGACACCAACCTTATCATACTTCGTGTCAGTACATAGGTATATTAGATTTGCAGTTAGATAACCCAGACACGATTCGCAAAATGTTGTACAGTCGAACTCTTCTGCTTCTTCAAACATTGTATTTATATCTTTAATTGTATCCACAAAGACAGCAGGGTCAATCTAATCAAAAGTGAAAATAATAATACTTATTAATTATTACTGACATTCCAATTTTCAGGGATAAGGATTAACGTTCTGATTTCTTTATGTGATTTACCTGTCCCCCAAGCTCCTGCTGAGGAAAGTCTGTCATAAATCTGATCCCAACACCCATTCTGTAGTCCCGTTCAACAAAGACTCTTGCAACAGTATTTATTCCATTGGCACCACTGGGAGCGTTTTGACCTGCTGCTTCCCCTGCAGCGTTAGGCATTCTTATCGAAGTGTGGTGTTGAATTGATCCCATGTCTTGGGGCATACGGGACATAACTTCTCTGAAAGTACAATTATAGACATTAATGTACAATTAAAGTAAACTAAATACTATACTATCACATAATGAGTAACAACAACTAATTGTAAATCTGCTATACAATCAAAGACAAATTTAACAAGGTCACTCACAATACAAAACTACTAGCTCAAAGCCAATACTCCACATTACACACACAACAATGCAAACAACAATGATACTAAACCAACAATTAAATTAACTTTCTTTTTTATTACTATACCCTTTTATATCAATTAACCTAATCCAAACCCAAGAAAAACAACTTACCACACTGCCTCCTTTTAACAATAACCACAACTTTGCTTCCCCGTCCAACTTTGAACTATTAACTTTTTTGTAAACCAATTCCCGTATAATAACAGCCACAATCGTCACAATTTACTAACTACCACCACCACCACCACTGCACCACCTCACAATAAAGCCTCCAAAAAACAATCCAAAAATGTTAAAACTCTATAACCCTCCTTTCAACCCTATTAACTAAAAAAGTAACCACTATTATATTCCACTGGATTTTAACTTAACCACCCTTATTTCTTCCTTACCATGACTCTCTCACTGTAAACAACACCTCCAATTAAACAAACTCTTTATAATTACTACTTTAATATTTTCACACCTCCAATTTAACTAAAAAAGATCACATTCCAAAAAATATAATTCGCCTTTCTCTGTGCTCTGGGATAACTACCTATTGGTCTGCTGCACTAAAAAACAATCTGGGTGGTGTTTGCAGGTAAATAAGATAAGCAACAAAACCGAGTTTTTTAATCTGTAACCCTTTTTATTTTAACTGGTTTGGTGATAAGAAGATGTGGAGCGAGTGTTAAAAATAAAGTGTGAAAATGTAAATATAGTAATTTGAGAGATTGAATAAGTTGCGCCTCCGAGTCGGCTTCACTTTCAGATGATAGGTTGTGGCGCCAACTCCCTTTCAGCTGGATAAACACCTACTTTTTCCCTTGTCATATGAACTATTGGACTAAAAAATTGGGTTTGGAGATGGTGAGGGATTAAAGGTGACAAGATGATTAAAGTTAAATGGATGGTTTAATTTGGGATGAGTTTAGTTGTGTTTAATTGACTGGATAAGATTGATTTGAGGATAGTTGTGAGGGAGTAGTTTTTTTGAGGATTTTGGAAAGGGTTTTTGACGAATGTCTAAAATTATTCAGGCGACTGCTGTTAAAATGGCTGAATTAGCGAATATTGCGAGTAATTTAAGTGGGGTTAGGGAGAGGATTGCGGCGGCTTGTGCGAAAAGGACTCCGGTAAGGGGACAAAGGTGGTGAGGATAATTGAGAGAGTTAATTATGAGTAGGAGTTGCAGGAGATATGTGAAAGGCCAAGACTGGTTGCGGTGTCCAAGTTGAAGTCGGTGGAGCATTTGGTCACGGCGTATGAAGCGGGTGCTGAGCATTTTGGAGAGAATTATGTGCAGGAACTTGTGGAAAAGGCGACTGGACCTGAGGTGGGCTATGGGAATGTGTAAATTGTAAGCTTAATTGATGTTTGTTGATAGGTTTTTTTAAACAATGGTTGTTTATGTGTTTCAGGTGGAGAATTGTCCCAACTTAAAATTCCATTTTATTGGCCATTTACAGAAGAATAAGGTTCCAAAACTGTTATCAGCAATTGATAGGTTGTTTGTAATTGAGACAATAGACTCGGAAGCTTTGGCGAAAACGGTTAATGACGGACTGGTCCGCAGAAACATTGCAAATCCGTTAAATGTGATGGTACAAGTGAACACTAGTGGGGAAGAATGTAAGACTTTTCTCTAATTAATAAGCTGCACTATTGTCACTGTTATATTATATGCTAAAATGTAATTTAAGAATGCTTTGAAATTTGTTGCAGCTAAAAGTGGAGTAGAACCGGATGCCTGTGTAAAAGTGGCGAAATATATTATCGAGGAATGCAAACAATTAAGGTTGTTAGGGCTTATGACAATTGGATCTATTGAGCAGAGTACGAGTAGTGATGAGGACAATCAAGATTTCCAGGTTTGTTTCTAACTCTTGACATTAATACAGATTCCAAAGTAAAAATTAACATTTTCATTGAAATGAACTCTTATCATTTAACAGAAACTATTTGATTTGCGAGAAAAATTATGCAAGGAGTTAGAACTGGATCGCAAAAATGTTGAACTCTCTATGGGAATGTCCTCTGATTATGAAGATGCTGTAAGTGATTATTGGATTAAACTTTGATAACTGTATTTATATATTTGATGTCGTAAGCATTGGTAATCTGTTTTTATATTACAGATAGTTCAAGGGAGCACAAATGTCAGAGTGGGTTCCTCAATCTTCGGTTCCAGACCCCCGAAGAATTAATATAGTTTACATATATCATCAATCTAATCATTCTTGGATACTATATTATGCACAAGTCACACGGTGATACAATTCTGGTATAATTGGCTTGGTGCTCTCCTAAGCTGCCTCGGCTTTACCTACAAAATCTAGCTAATGAGGAGGTGTAATCAGTAACTAATGTTTTATTATCTCTAATTATTTTATTTACCGATAAGATCCAGAGTGGCTCCTTCATTTTATCCCCCTGTCCATTTGACAATAAATTGAGCGATTGTAGTTCAATAGTAAGTTAGTGGAGAAACAATGTATTCCGGTGAAATTTACCAATAAAATAAAGTAAAATCACTAAAAAAATTTAACGTTAACGTGGTATATGGGTTTATTTAGATACTCATTTGTTTAAATAATTAATGTAGCAGTTTTTCATTTTCGTTTCTGTTTGGTTCCGATGTCAACAATGTTGTACTGTTTTAGCCGTAGCAGCAGAAGATGAGGTACAATAAGGATGAACAAATTATAGAACCAAAAATGAACATCCGTCACTGATGACTTGTACTGTGCAGGTGTTTGAGGGTCTAATGCCAGTCCAATGACGGAAAATTGTCCCTATAAAAATAAAAATGTTGACCATTATAAACTTTCTATAGGTAGTATTACTTGGTATATAGATTTTTAAGTTGATTTCAGCTTACCTGCAGCATTACACCAGCATGCACCAAAGTTATCTCCCATAGATAAGGTGAAACTTTATTACTTAATAGGAATATCATAGAAACCACTTGTATTGGTGCTATGTATAGAAGATAAACAAGGGCTTGAATTTTTGGAAACGGTGCAGGGTCCAAGTAGAGAAACGACGGCTCGTGATTCAGAAAATGGAGAAAGTCTACTCCAGGATTCTCAGGGGCTAATGCAGTCTAGATTGAATTCGCACAGGAGAAAGGTTTTATTCACAATGTTATAGAATGTGTTTATATGAAATTCAGAACGCGTTCGTAAACTTACAAATCCTTTAGCGAGGGTAATATAGGTACATCCTCCTAAACTCAATATAAGTAGAAAATCCACAAATTTTAATAGTCTGGGCTCTGAAGAATTCCATACGGGACGCGGTTCATCTTTGAAAGCTCTAATTAATACGCGATATATCATATTATCATTGCATTAAAGTTATTTATTTACATAGGTTGTTTAATGGAATGTGTAGTACCTTATTAGGGCTAAGATTGGAAAAACTACGTAGGGCACATTCAAAAATGTACAAAAAGTAGCTTGATGCATCCCACTGAAAACACCTAGAATGAGTACGATCATCGAATTTATAATTCCAGCAGCCCAATATATACCCAGTGACCTCCAGCTTTTTCTGAAATATCAATGACATTAAAAGATTATTGTTCTAATGGCCTTGTTACCTTTTGGAAATGAGTAATGTGTCTGAATTGCATCTCATTTATCACTCAAAATGTATAAATTAAATGAGCACTTTAAACAGTTAACTTTGTTTCTTCGACAACAGCATTCGATTTTAAGTGCTATTTTTAGTGAAATAATGCATCTTACTACTGTATTATATGAATTACTGAGAATCTTATCTCATCAAAGCTACATATCACATTGCCCCTACCCAAAATCCCAACAAAGAAACCGCTTATAAGATTATTACATAACCACAGTTGTACTTATCATTTATATTAATAACAATACTTCTTCTCAATGTTAAAGATGACATCACAATCATAATACCATTTGCATAAATACTAAATTATTACATCTACATAAACCGGCGTTCAAAACCTATTACAAAAGTCTATAGAATAAAACCTTTATATCTCAAAATCGTAACCGTTATTCTAATAAAAGAAAGTCCCATGATACCCTGTACTAAATTCTGTTCTATGAAGCATTTATCCGTATAATATTCCTCTGGATACACTTACCCGTTTGAAATGAGATGTGCTATGAAAAGGTACATGAAATAGAAGCCAATTCCATCAAATAAGGCGATCGCTGCAAGAATTATAATAAAAATGCATGGTTTTTTCATTCATAAATGGAATGACCTGCTACTTATATGTACGACGGTCATATCCATATTTTTTACCAAAGCATCATTGCTATTGCAATGCCATCAGAGCTTTTGCAACAACGCAGAGTACGACCGAGTCATTATTATTGATAGTGATACGATAGCTTGAGTCATTATTACCTGAGCCCCATGGACTAGCTAAGTAAGGTTCACCAAGTTTCAAGTATTCTGACATGAAATTATGAATCACTCCATTAAACTCAAGGGTGATAATCAGGTCGATTACGGCAGTGAAAGCAAAAAGAACAGCGCCTGGAACAAAAGCAAAAGGAAAGTAGGTTAAATGAATAGGTACACATTAGTAAATTGTAACAGTACACACACAAATGTATATATGTGCATTACATTGGAATATAATTCATTTTCCGGGTTATATACCACAAGTGGAGGGAAAGCGGTTAGAAGTGAAAGTAGTGAAATAAAAAAACCATGTTTGATTTCTAATGATGAGAAACTGTCGAAATGGTTTTTGCATTGTGTGTGTTATTATTACTATTACTACATCTTATGAGTTAAGGATATAAGTGATTCAGGAAGTTGAAAGAAAATTGCTCACCATAATAAACCCAATCATTGACGTAGCTGTACTTTGCTACACCAGCAACTACAGAGACCAAAATAAGGAAGCCGGAGGCCATCATCCAAAAGGGCCGCACCTAAAATATTTAAAGTCAGGAGAGAAAGATGAAGTATAAATATCGAGATGCCTAAAGGGCAGTTAATGATTCCACATTTAATATTATTATTTTACACAAATTATATACGGGGAAAGTTATAATAATGGGTTTGTTTTGTTATGAGGCAGCCAATCAAAAACCACGTGAGGGAAAGCTTGTCCCAAAATTTTTTTATGAAAGCTTTCTCCAGGCGTATATGTTCAGTAGCGGCATAATTGTGTACTCTAACTGAGCTTTGTTAAAATATCAGATTATTTCTCCGCTTGATGAAAATAACGACTTTGGATGTTAGTAAAATTTAGTGTCCATCTGACACGGTTCTTCAATAATGAAAGTCAATAAATCTTAGAATCCGAGAACAGATTAAGTTGAATCTGAAAAGATAGCTTAAGTAGTGTACAAAGTATACGGGGGGAAAGGGAAGAGAAAATCAGTGTGGGCACCACAAATGAGAGAAAGGAGCAGGTGTGCTTGCTGACCCTTATCTTAATGGAACGCCTCTCTGTCCATTAACTGCATTCACATCTCTTGGTAGCATCAAAAATTGATGGTGTGATTGTGATGATAATGCACATGAACCATCTTTCTCCTGACATGCCTCTTTCCTCAAGTAATAATCGGACACTTTTTTTCTACCTTGATTTTAATGATGATGATAGTGTTTTGCATGACTAGCAATCATGCATGCCTGGTTTTTTTGCTAGATTCCCACTACTACTGCTTGATATTGAGCAATGACAGTGGGCGTGCAGCATTGTGCACTAATCAGAATGGAGTCATCAACATGAATGGTTGTAATCTACTGTCTTCTTGAAAGACTGCTGCCGATTTTTTGTATTATCAACTTGAATGCAATCAAGAAGTGAAAGGAACAAAGAGAACGCAGCAGTGGGCCTTCCCACACCCATCACCACACACATCTATTTTTATGCTAAGACCAACTTTTTATAATGGAAACACAATGCATGTGTCGAATGTAAATGTGTGAAGCCTTTTCTCTGGAGAGATCTGAAACCATTTTTTCTCTATTCACTTTGCATTTTCCTTTTTACGCATAAACTTACCGTTTGGTCGATTCTTTCGAAGGCGTTATTGAAGAAGTAGGTGACCGGCCAAGATAGCAGACTGACTAAAAATGTTAGCTTAAAGTGATAAAAGTATGATACAGGTGGATGTTTTCCCAGCTTCATTGATGATGGTGTGTCAGGTACTTTCAGACTTGCGTTTTTTGACTGCCGAGCCATTGCTTTGATTACACTAAAAGCAAAATCTCTTAATTGTCACCAGTTTAATTATAATAATGCGGTTGCAGTGAAAAGAAAACGTGACAAAAGAAGGGCGAAGAAGAAGAAAGGTGACGTTTAATAGAAACTTTCTTTAATGAAAAATAATGTCTATATACGCACGAGTTAAAAAAATTGTAAAATGAGGAGTAATTATTTTGTCTTTCTGCTTTTACCACATGCACGCGCAACACTAATAAACGGTTTACTACACACAACTTTTGACAATTACTGTACATTAAAGTAGTAACAGAGTTGTTTACTTTGGAAAGAATGCCAAAGTGGGAGCAACAGATGTGACATTAAACTAATGGTAGAATATGCTAGTATCAGTCACCAAACTTGACATTTCATTCACCATTCAACTTGTCCAGTTGAGTTTATAACTTGTCATGTAAGTAGCCATGTGTCGGCTTTTGTTCATGTTGTGAGATAGAATGGAAGCAAAACAATTCATTAAAAATTAAGCACTTTGCATAGAGCAGATTGCTGTTGCTATGAATGGACAACGTGAGCCCAGGCAGGCTTTTTATGAGTTGGGTTATCTATACACTGATAATTTGTAAATGGAAGAGAGCATATCGTAGGTCAACAGCATGCTTCGTTCATTTTCTGTTGATGGGTATTGATTGAGCAGAAATTAAGAGTCATGAGTTTGATGGCATGACTGGCATGGGCATTTGTGTACATTATGGAAACTGTATTGACATAAACATCTCTGCCGCTGCATAATCCCAGCCTATTTCCAATCTCGAGTTTCAATTCATGTTTCGACCATGAAAGGAAAACGTGACGGGAAAATTATGATACATTAAACCATATGAACAGGATTGTTTGGTTTTAAAAAGAAATATAGAGTAAAAGTTTTTAAGAGCAAAAACTTTCTCCAGGAGAACAACAGGTTACAATTCAGTTACGAAAAATGTTTATCCAGCACTGAGATTTGAAAATGAGAGCCCAGAGGGGCTCATCATGTCAAGAATTATATATGAATTAACACCACGCAAGGAATGAATTGGAACCCTGAAGGACTTTCCTATATAACTTTTTTCATTTGTTTAGTGGCATAGTACATACATTTGTCAGAAAATCTGACGCGGACAAGGGTGACTTTCAAATCAGTATGCAGGCCATTTCTCGATACTACACTCGTAATTATAGTTTTGGACATAGACTAGCAGCTTGGTGTCAAAGAATGGTGACATCCCACTGTGATTTATAAAGAAAGCCGAGAGGCATCACACTAAGCCACCAACACAGTAAAAACTCGATGCAGTTTTTCCTCTGGAATCATATGCACATATATTGTGACATGAAAGTGATGCATGTGAAGAAATATATTATGTATTTACTTTCTTCGTTAAATTAATATGGCTTACCATTCATTTTTCACTAAAAAATTTGATTTCCTATAAACATTAGCTGGTGCTAAGGTACACGATTTTAGGTATTGAGAAAGTTGAAAAGATAATTTTTCGTTAGGTATACCAATGAAGGGGTTAAACTGCTGTACAGGTTAATATGAGTACAATGCTGGAGAAACTCTAACTCGCTTCAGCTAATATTGCCATTACAGGTAAGATAAGTAATGATAATTCAAAGGGTAAAATATGGTTCACCAAAACAATTGGTTTAATGTATTGTAAATCCACAGAAAACAGATTCACTGATTCAACACGGGGATATCTAGTACTTACATATGAAAGTAAATTTTATCGCCATAAGGACAAACTGTGCTCTAATATACGATAACCATACCATAACGATACCATAACCGTAAACCTATATTTAAACGTGGGAAAGTAGAGTTAGAGGGAAGAAAGTTTTAAAAATTGTGCCACCCGTCCAACACGCAATTTTTTTCTTTTGTTCCTTCAGTCTCCTCAGGGGTTGCCAACAATTACGTCCCGAGTTTTCTACCCAGAAACAAGAAACTGCTTCATATCAACCTGCTATCAAAGTTTTATAATTTCGTTTCCTTCGACTCTAATTGTGAAAACTGGGCTAAAGGCAACATGGAAACATATTTTTACCGGAACCAAAAGTCGTTTTGTTAGCATGAAAATATAAATCATTGTTTGCACTTTACGCAACGTTTTCACTTCTAACAACTGCTTCCAAAATGAAGGATGAAGTTAGCATTGTTGCCATCTTCAAATCAAATTTAGATAAAAAAATATTAGCAACAATTTGTTTTGTGAAAAAGAAAACAACAATAACAGTGAAGGAAGATTACGATCTGTCTAGAGATTGCTTATAAGAAATGATTTACATTCTTTTAAAAACAGAATAAGCCTACAGATTTATCTTCGTAAATACGGTTCTGGGTAGAACACGTGCTTACATTGATTTGTGTACCATATCCACAGAGGACTCTATTTTTAAAGGAAACCTGGAGAAATCGGTCCTGCATAAAGTTTTCAAAAGCTTTATTAAATTTTAACGTTTTTTAATTCCCATTACATGTTGCATGTCACACGCCTCAATGGCTTCATCCCGATTCACAGTGAAGCCGTTTGACTGGTAGAGTCCAGCTAATTATTCCTTATGTCGGAAGAAGTCTCTCATTAAATGAATGCCATTTATCTGCGTCACGAAAGAATAAATTAAATAATATGTGTATATATGAGGAAGATGCTGATCCTGCATGCAGCAAATAAAGTCTAGCCACGAATCGCTCAAGTGAAAACATGTCCTGCTTATAACTTTGCGGGACCCCTTCTGTCTGACACTAATATGATCACAATTGTCTAACAAAATTATAATTATCTCTCAGGGGATTACTGTATTTGCTTTCAGAATCTGCACATTATCTCCTCATCATGGCATCTGCAGACTACTACTGACACTGATTTGGTACAACAGATACGCTAAATATTTATATCCCTAACGTCGAGGTCGCCACTTTTCTGTTAACAAGCCATATAAACACATCCTCATCCCATCATAAAAAAGCTCAGTGCTTACAGCTAACAAGCTCACAATAAATAAAGTGCTCAATTTGCATATATTTGCTACTATTGTGGAGATTCCATGTCGAGATAACATGTCTGGTTGTTCTTTTGCTTGGGTGACAAAGTGACAAGGAATAGTTACTGGTTAACACTCTTCTCTGGAACAGAGTCTGTAAAGTATCTTATCATGCCACACTGTCCGCTACATAATTTCCACAGAGATGGGCCTCCGCTTTCGGTTTCTAATATTTCAGCATTGCCAAGAGTCGATGCACTCTTTCCCTTCACAAATTACATACTACTTTTTGGCTAAATATCCATGCAATTTTACATTACTCACACCCATTC
Source organism: Coecobrya sp. COE2 (assembly GCA_027743765.1). Classification (NCBI taxonomy): domain Eukaryota; kingdom Metazoa; phylum Arthropoda; class Collembola; order Entomobryomorpha; family Entomobryidae; genus Coecobrya; species Coecobrya sp. COE2. The sequence continues at coordinate 11,005 of JAHZMV010006321.1, forward strand.
TGGAGACTAGCTAGAGACTAGACATATATAATAGGTAAGGAAATTATACTTTCTTATACAGTGACAATTGATCTGATTGCACGTTAACGTTGTAGTAAGCGTTCCACTTTCATCAAACGAGAAACCTCCGTGAATGTCCTGCATTTTATGCATGCGGTTTGTTGCATTTCAGGAATTGCAAAAAATACTCCCATGTTCTCTCTCGAGAAGCACGTTACTTTGCCAATTCTCACCTACAACCTAGCATCGCTTTCTATTCCTTTTTCTAAAAATGCACCAAGTTTACTTACACGAGAGCCGTCGCAGTGATATGTAAGAGCAGAGCAAAAGAGCAGAATAAACCCGAGACGAAAATATTTAGTTGGAAAACCGAGAGAGCAAAGAGCAGGGTTGTAGGCAGTAGAGCTCTGGCTCTTGAGCTGGTTCAGAAACTGATCTCAGTCGTCTTCATTCTCAAATTGTGTTTGCCTTTTGTCGGCTGATATTTCATTCTCTGGTGGTGTGGCTAATGAAATTGTATATTCAATCTGTGCTTTTCTAATGAAACTTTCAATCTGGAAATATTGGCACGTGGATAGTAGAAACTTGGAAAAGATGGATTTTGTCTGGATAACCACATTTTATTGTTTCCAATTTTGTCAGGGAATACTAATTAGCCAATATTTGTAAATAGAAAATAATAGCCTTTATGAATTTATCATACTTCATGTTGTTTCCTGTGTTAAGAAAGTGATGTGGCAGTATGAAATGGCAGTGATGTGATACTTTTTATTTAATACAACAAGTGGATTCTATAGTGTATCACATCACCCCAACATTGTTCTCTGTTATAAAAAAGGAACTTTCATAGTTTCTTCCTGTACACAACACATCCTTCTGTTTCCACAATATGGACTTTGGACAAACATTTGGACACGTGAAAATGGTCTCCTCTTCAAAACGTATATAAAAAGAGCGCAAAGTAGAATTCGTGGGTGTCTAAAAGTCATTATCACGTCCTCACATTTTAAATCGGAATCCCACGCTTGAATGGAAGAAAATTACTGCAATATATTATTGTGCGACAAGTTTGACTTGACGCAAAAATAAAAGCCATTTTCTTCGAAAGAAATTCTTTAGTCATCTTAAACACATAAACGTATCTACATACTATCTTCCTTTAAAATTCGCAGCTTATATAAGAAATTCGATTTCGTTCCTCTTTTCCCGTTGCAGTTTTTCATAAAAAATATATCTCTAGATATTGTATCATCATAATATATTTTTGTTTTGATTTATTTCGATACTATCAGCAAAGCTATTTGATTTTTTTGTCTGTCTCAAGTAACCGCTTTTATTCGCAAGCTGTGATCATCCTTCGGGTTTTATTTATTGCTTTTGATTTTGAGTCACCGCAGCAAAGCCAAATATGACACCCGTCGCATTACGCCAGTCTTTTTAGTTTCCGGTACACAACTTTTAATAAAATCGTGCCGTCTTAATATTTGCTTTATGAAAATAACAATTTTTAAATTATAGTAAACTGGGAACCTCCAAGTCAAGTTGCAAGTTTTAAGGTGCTCAGTAGTAAAAACGTGAAACGTGCTGTTATTACTAACTTGAACGAATAAAGATACGTACGGATATAAGTTTCCTTATTTAAAATCATTTGTGATAGCAAAGTGCACTGGTCGCAAAAGAATATGCAAATACCTGTAGTAACTAGGGACTAATACTTTGAATGTTGCATTAAGCTCTAGGCAAATTTTATTTTTCCTCCTTGCCCTCATTTTTTCTGCGTTGCAAGGATATCGATAATCTTTGATGTACTTTTTATGGAAGATATGCTGACCATGTATCTTGCAGCCAGAAAAATCAACAATGACGAGAGAATCCATAGGTCTCAGCTATACGGACGGTTCCAGCAAAGAGTAGACATTTTTAGGCATCTCGAGAAATAAGAATAGCTCCTTTGTGAAAAATTGTAGACAAATATAGGAACATAATGTCAACGAGCAGAGACCAGGTCACTTGCAAGAACTATGCATGTGTGCACATTTCACATCCAAATTCTACCACTACATTATGTAGAAATGTGAAATAAAAGTGAGGCTTTTAGAATTGTTTGTAGAGCTAGGTCAAGCGAATTCGCAGGGTATCATCTGAGCTTTTTGTACGTACGTGTGTGAAGTGAACTCCCGGCTTCATTTAATATGCATTAAACGCGGAAAAAATGCTAGAACAATAATATTGTCAAAGATAACGGTGAAGAAGGGAGCGGTGGTGTGGTGGGAAGGTTTTTTACCTTAATTCTGAAGTACCCGAAAAGTGTAGGCAGCTAAAGAAAACATCAAGAAAATCGGGTCGTTAACTTTTGGCGTGAAGCAGAAAAAAGTGAAGAAGAATAAGAAGTGTGAGCGTAAAGGGGAAAAAAGTGGTAAACCAAAAGTTGACCCAGTGAGTGCAATATGGGTGAGACAACTGAAAAGTCAGAGAGGAAGAAGCAAGTCCGGTGGGGCTCCAAAAGACACTTTATCAATAAGTTGAAGACATTCGTTGGACACCTTGGCCTCTTTGCCTCGCTCATCGTGTACACAGGCGTTGGTGCTTTGGTAAGCATGCATAATAAATGTGTGGTAACAGCTACTGCATGCACCTATCTAGTAACCATGTTGACTTCTTTATGAGGAAGCGGAAACACATTTTCTTTCACATTTATCATAAAGATACATTTTTTAGTTCCTTTTCCATATCATTATTGTTATTACTTCCACTTTTGTTGGAATCATGTAGTTTTGAAGTGAATTGACGGGTATTTATTCCTACAAATGCAACTGGATAAGATAGGGAAAATGGGAAGAAATGGGAGCGTAGAGAAGAAATAAGGGTTTCTTTATTGACTATTATGATGAGTCCATTACTCTGGAGGCGTCTTGAATAAAATGTACTACCATTGCTCTCCCATCATTTATTATTTTGACAGATAATGTGGCTTTTCTTGCTTCCATAAAACACTGCTTGTCTACAATGGTAATAATCATCCCGCCTTTTGAATGATAACCGTTTACTATGTAATATTTATTTTTGCCAACTTCAAGCCATGCTGGTACATGTTATCGAGAAATTAACGGTTTTTTTTCTTCAGATAATCATGTAAGCAGTTCATTTATATTTGCTCAATCTTTACCATTATATTTATCAATAGTTGTTCCGAGTTATGAAAGGTTGTGCACGAAAAGGCAAATCATGGTGGTTATCGTGATCAGCATTTAACTTTGAGATAATCTCTACAAGTCTGTTTTCCAACAAAGCCTAGTCTTACACGCATTTTATCCATTTGTCGATTAGGTTTGTGCTTGTACTTATTCTGTACAGACGGAGCACTAAAGCACACAGAGGGACAGACAGACGTTAACACGGGTTTTTCTGTTCAACACAGCTTTTCTCGGTATCAAAGAAAAAAACTGACATTATATGTTCCGTAGTAGCAGCAGTGGCGGTGGTACTCATTTCTGCTTTTCTTGCTTTTTTCATGTTCTGCAAATAATTCCATTTTGTTGTTTCCAATTTGTGTGTTACATTTCTGCACATAGGGTCTACATTTGTCCATCCACTTGTAAGTATGTGTATATATTTTTTTTATTATGTACAGATGAACATGAGTATTGCTTCCTGTGAGCATTACATAATAACCAGAGAGAGGAGAAAGAAGCAATGCAAGTGTTGCTACAACTACTAGTCCTGAGGAGATGGGTGTAACTGTTTCGTACATTATGAGAGTTGTAAATAGCTTTTTACTGTCTTGTAAACTGCCTGCACTTACGCTTCCCAATGACTGTATCTGACTCAAAATACATTTTTAGCAGAGCCTTTCATTACACCTGCTTTTCTTTTTTTTACATTTCCGTCATTCTCGTTCTGTTTTCGTTTCCCCGATTCATTTTTCTTCTTTCTTCTTCTTCTCTCTCATCATTCAATTGGTAGATGAAATGAAAAGTAGGCAATAATCATGCATTTAAAGGGTGTCTGTTTAAATTTATTGGAAGAGCTTCTTCGATACTTCTTTTCAATGGCCACTCGGCGAAACTACAACTACCGTTTCCCATATGGGCCCACTCATTGAAGCTATACTTTAAATAGACAGAGAAGTGCATTTTCCCTTCACTTTACGACTTTGCAAGTACAAGTTTCAAAAATATTGTGTATTACGGATGCCCATTTACGTATTCTTTCATTTTGACACAGAGGCACATAAATGGAAATATATTATTACTGCGTAGGACGATCGGAATTGGTTGACAGTCATCCTAAAATAGTTTCATGGAAACTGCACCCGACCGAGTTAGGCTTTCATAACGATATGTGACTCTGTTTGATTTCCGATACGATACAGATTTACTACAGCTTTATGCTTTTCTCTTAAACTGAACGCGACGTCACTTTGACACTATCAGTTCGGTATACTGACAAACTAAGCCTTTTCACCAACTATTTTTTGTCAGTACATGGTCTCACATGACATCATTGTCGTTAAAAGAAAAAAAAGCCTTGAAGGAGAGGAGAACGTGTTTATTACCAGAACATGTGGGAAATTATGTTGTTAACCTGGTATTTAGATGCGGGACGCGAACGGACTATGAAAATCTTGATTCCTTTTTTGACAGATTCGCCGTTTAATATAGTTTTAAACTTTAATGTGCTTTTACAAATGTTGGGCTATTTTGGAAAATGGGGACATTTATGTTTGTATTTCTGATCTGATGTGGTCAGAAATAAATACGCAAAGGCTTGTATAATTTTAGGACATTGAGCAACAAAGCAGAAATATTATGCTGCATCATGTGCCAACTGACAAAGACAAACTCTGGAATGTCATGTTGTTTATTTATACTTTTTGTTATAAAAATTTCTTAAATATTTTGCAATTGCCACATGGGGAGTCTAGAGCTATACATCATTGTAACCGTTGTCGCCTCTCTCCCTTTGTCGGTGTTTCCGTCGCAGTTGCTGTGGGAGATGTGTTCTTTTGTTTTAAGAAGGAGACAAACTATAGTAGAGCGTGTAGGTACACAGACTCATGGTGAAATTGCTGTTGGAGCAGGCGTCAACTTCATTGTAGCAGAAGCACCTCAGTGATTTAATGCTTACAGGATCCGCTTCTTCCCTTCTCGCCTCAGTGTTGTAACGGCACACTGGAGTGGGCAAAATACGCACTATGAACAACAAAATTATAGGTATTTCAAGATGGGAAAGTGCTGTCCTTGTATCACTACTGTGCACTCTTAGAATGGATCTATTGTAGGAAAAAACGTGATGTGCATTGGTAAAGTAAAATGAAAATTCAGATGAGAGCACACATTTCGATTAATTTTTGCCCCTGATACAAGGTTAGAAACAAAGTAAAACTAGTTTCGGGGCGGAAGGGTTGACTCACTTTTCTTATTTATTTGGTGCGTCTTGAAAAATTTGCATGACAATTCAGGGAAAGCAGCCAGAACAACACATTGGTCAAAATAGAGTGACAGTATTTTGGCAACAACCACATTGCATATTTTAAAGCTTACACTTTAAGCTTCTTTAATGAGTATATTCTATCCCAAGTGTAATAATTAAAAAACATTTGGAAGCGATCTAATTATTGATTAAATTATTCGAAATGACCCAGTTTTCTAGGGACCCAGTTAATTTACACAAATTAGTTTCTTTCGCTATGTTAATTAGCTGATAATATTCACTTATTGAGTCCATATGGAAAACCCACAAGGAATTTTCAAAATACTCTTAAGTAGTTCTTGTTATAACGATTACTTTCCGTTGGTCGTAAAACCAGCAGCTTTCTGATCGTTCTTCCATTCACGCCAATTGCGTCGGTGGCGGCGGCATATAGCGCAAAAGTGAAGACTGAAGAGAGAAATCTTCCATAAGTAGCAAAGATTACAGCGCAGTGAAAGGATAGGATCACGTTATGAAAGTGGGTAGAGGATCACAAGAGAAACAAAGTGTTGATGGTAAATATCCAGGACGTATCGCCATCATCATCGTCATCATCATCATGAGTAGCAACACAATATTGTGCAAAAAGCCACGGATGCATGTACACATTCTATACACAAAAATATAACAAGATAAAGTAGCCTCATGTCTCATCCGACTATGTCGGGCAGTAAGGATGATGGCATACAGCGTTAATGGGGCCAATAATTGCTTTCTCTCACTCTCTTTTTCTCCATCGCATCCAAAAAGCAAGTTGAATACTTTGAAGGAACGGCAAAGCATTCACATATATAGAAGTACATAAATTTATACATTTTAATGGAAGCAATTCCTGTCTGCACTAGTCCTCCTCGAGTGACTCCACGACATAAGATTTACGACTATTATAAGCTCATTGAAGGGTCAGTGAGAAATAATGCACATAATAAGAACTTCCAGTTTATAATGGTCGTTTCCACTACTACTACTACTAGTCGTCTCTCTGTTCCCGTTGCACATAACTACAACCAGTATAATTATTACAGTAGGCGCTACTATGATGTAATATCCTACTCCTACCAGCTTTTGGCTTGGATAACTTTCTCCACAGAGTCGAAACCATAAGCTATGTATATTATCATTATCATCAGCATCATCCATGAATTTCTTCTTTTCAAGTTCCCTAAAATTATCATTATCCCCACTGTATGGACCAAAGTATAACATAAACTACTAACAAGTTACATCTTTGCTCCGTGCGAATTTGTTCGCTTTTGCTCTTCCTCTATTCCATATACCATTGCCTTTTTAACAGTAACGTGATCCTACTTATTAATATGTACATGCTACCGTTTGCTTGGTGTTGATCCTGATCCAGGTCGTCCAACATAAAACGACCACACATTTGGAATTCATGTCACGATTTTTTTTCAGTGTGTTTCCTCCTATTAGCAGCTAACATACAATGATCAAATAATACCACACCAACACATGTATATGTTTTTGCTTTCACCCCAGACAGTCATCGTCTATTTTTCTTCCACTGTTCCAATCCTTACACGAAACAAAACCTAGTAACCGGCCCTTTCCCACTTTTATGTTCTTACACATTTATACTTTACTTATCTTTTATACCTACGTGCTGCCCATTACGTAGCTAGGAAAAGGAAAGTTCACTGAGTATGTTATATGTTTACAAATAAATGTATTGGCTAATAGTAAAGGCTACGTGCGAAACACTTTAAAGAGCGTCTTCTCTTGGAAAAGTGTCTTCCGGTGGAAATTCTAAAGTGATTTTTTCCTCTTCCTGGTCTGCTTATTACTCTCTCCTATCCCAAAGTTACGTGTTGCAGACACACACACCTACCGTTTTTAAGTAGTATATTATTAGTATTTACATGCGTGTTCATGATAGTAAAAATTTCTACTTTTCACGTCTCCTATTTTTTCATTGCGGAAAAGACAGGGGATGGAAATACGTCAGTTTGTCTAATTTTATGGAACGTAGCATTTACCAAGAAGATAGAGGAAGGTTGTTTTTTACGGATCACCTGTATAGCATGCCATTAATATGTAATTTGTACACGTGTATAAAATATAAAGTAGGAAGAGCATCCAAGGCAACCCCCAGCTTAGTTTTTTCTGTGCCACATGTGGAACTTTGGGGAAAGATTTTAAGTACGCTTCGTTTGGAATGTTAGGTATTAGCTTGTAAAGAAAATTTCCCGAGAGATTTGAATGAGGATAAAATGGTAGCATATTTATTTCTACATTTTTATATATCATTCCGTGCGTATTATGTATGGCTTCTGAGTATCTTTGAATGGTTTGGTGGTATGTGTACATAAGTGGGAATTACCAGAAGGATATTCGTTGCGTCATTTTGAACACTTTTGCTGCTTTATGATTTCACTTCTCTACAACTGTAATGTATACGGGACCGACGTTATATTTGTATGTACAATAACAGTGTTATGAAATCTCGTGGGAAATGATTTTGACTTGTTTCGACTGTATTGTCAAAAGACATGCTAGACATTATGCTTTATTGGGTCGGAGGAAATCTCTGTGATTCTGCCTACATAACAACTTTTAAAATGAGTATTAAGCCAAGCCCAGCCGCGAAAAAAATGCATGCAACACAGCGGCGCGGCGTTACGCTAGCTTTTCCGGGAATGAAAATAATCTAGTTTGATGGTGTTACTTATAAGTAGCGTGTGAGGCCTTTATTGGATTGCGGACTATCTCTGCTCCTCAAATCCTACAAAATAGTTTGACTGAATTTATAGAGTACGTTCCCAATTATTATTAATTCGAGTTGAAGCAAATGTAAAGTTGTAGTAACTACTTATTACAGTGCCAATTACTACTGTAAATTAATTCAGTTTGTACACCTTGATTTGTTCTCATCTACCCCGTTTTCCTCGTGTTTATTTTTTTATTCAAAATGTTAATGTTACGAATGAGCAGGATTTGCACTAAAAGTTCAAAAATTTAATGACTTTAAATTGGAACAACAATAAATCTTTTACCAGAATCACACACAAGTCTAAATCGATTATTTGGATTAGCATTAAGAGCTGCTACATTTCTATTATCTTAATGGACTCTGGCAAAAGTGAAAGCAAAACATTCAGGATTTGTTACGGCGTAACTTTCTTTTCGGCCAGATTCTATATTGTGTGAGTTCTAGTCAAAATCCTAAGAGTAATACGCTCATATTGCATTTATGAACACTAAAATTAATTTTTTTGTATGGCATGAGGGGTTTCGCCGCATTGCATGCGTGCAGTGTGCTATAGTTCCACACTTGAGAATACTACCGGACATCAAAATTTCATGCATTGTGCGTGTATAGAGAAAATGGGGAAAACGTGGAAAACCAACAAACTTTCTTTTAAGTAATGAATTTTACTGTTATACCCTTACGAACAAAATATTCTTGTGCATGCATAGATATTACATCCTTTGTCTCTCTAGTAATCTTGGGCTGGTGAAAGCAACATGCATATTTTTTATTCATCTAGAAGCAGATGACACTCCAATATATTTATCATTACTACCTAACAAACAGGTTGTAGCCCACTTTTGGGCAAAGGTGAACACCTTCAGTGAAACTCCCCCTTCGTGTATCCTTCTTCTTTTATGCAGATAGATATTCCAGATCTGGTAAAAGGAAATTACGTTAAGACGTAATCTCTGAAGGGTACAAAGTAAAAGTACATCGCTTTCATTCAATGAAAGCGTGTACAGGAGAGGAGGTTGAGGTCATTCCTCTATAAAAAATTAAATTCTGCAGATATTATTTATGATATAATGTTTAGGTCTTTTGGTCCATGACTACTGACATGCCTATACGCGTCAATATATGCACATCTTTAAGCCTATTTTAATCACTTCTCTGAGATGTTTGTTTTTAAAGTTCGGAGAGCACTCTGGATATGACCTAAAATCGTACTTTGGAGGCCAGTTTATCCAACGAGTGTTTGATTTAAACAGGAGAACTCTCCCATTCAAAAGTTCAATCTTCTTTCACATCGTATTTCTACGTTGCGTTGAAGTTGAGCATGCTGACTTGCTAACATACTAATTGTTTATTTATTTTTTTACGACGGTAAGTGCGAGATGATGATACATAAATATAACGTGTAAGCTGACAAGTATGGCTAAATTTCCAAGGGGGGTAAAATAATACACCGTTCCTCTTCTCTGCCGTTGTAGAGGTAGCATAGCATAGCAACGCCATCAGATTGTGGTTCATGCTAATGTTTCTGAATTTTTACAGTAATATTTCAATTTTCTTTTTTTGCTGCCTGCTAAGTTAGGAACATAATATTACAACAGTTTAACACTAGCATAATATACATATATACCACATAATTTTCTTCAATTTGGGCCGGGTTACACGCATACACACACCCATATCATGATATCAAATATTACATTTTATGATGAAAATCTTTTATTATGTGGCATAATATTATGTGTGTCTGCTAGCGAAAAATAACTTTATCCTGGTGTCTACTAGAATATCTATTGAATACAATAGATACATATCTTTAGTATGTATGATAAAGGAAATACTAGACAAAATTGCATTGCACACTTACATTCTCACATCCCAGTTTTGATCACCACAAGACATTCCATCCTCTGTTCTCTGTCTTTGTGCCTGTGTGTGGGCAAAAGCAGGAGCGTATAATGTGTTTTCTTTCGAGGCATGCATGTAAAAAGGAGGGTAACATAACCAACAAGGATACCATTCAATCCAAAGTGCAGTGTGTTTGGAGTATAGTAGGATTATCATTAAGAACAAAAATGTATTAGTCTTGAGAAGAGAGAGAATGATTCTTATTATCGTCGTCGCTACTTGAGTGTAAAACTTCCGTATTTACATAGACATCATGTGTCGGAATCTGTGCACCTTGCGTAGCAAAACCTACTATGTCATGCATAGGTCTTCCTTCACGGTGTCGGCTCCAAAAAACTAACATATCTATGTCTGCTAAGCTGCTTAAACGGAATAAAAATGTATGCAAAAGAAAGTTGCCTTCTCATAAAAAGTGCTGAATAGCAGTTTGGGATAACATGAGTTAGCTAGTTAGCGGTCTTCAAAGTAGGAAGGAAAGAAGATGCATTATCAGATAGGGAAGCAATTTACATAACTTTGTAATCTACTAGAAATCGCCAAGAAGCCATGTAAAAATTTTAAGAATATAATGTGTGTTTAAGTAAGATATAAAATGCATGTAGTAAAACGTCTAATTTTATCTTCCTTCTTCATTTCTTTGATGCACAGTATTTACCATGTAAAAATTTGTGAGATGCGCTTTCAACTTTTTTAAACAGTGCAAAATATCTAGCATAGCTGTGGATTATACACTGCATGTGAATGTCACAACGAATGAAGACCATACTAAACCGGTTGCTATGAATCATGAAAAAAGAATCTGACGTGCGTGTGCTCTCTTCAGTGACTTGGCTTGGCACAGTCACTTTTTACAACAGAGTTCCAACTTTTGACCTGGGAGATGATGTAATTGAATGATAGGTAATAGGAACGAACAACCAGACAGAAAATAATATAAGTAGTAAAAGTGTCTTAGACAAGTACAAGTTAATGTCATGGCTTTTAGGCTTTTGAAATCAATATGCTTCGACAACGGCTTACAGCCGTAGTGTAGGTGATAAACATGTCTACATTCTATATGCAAGCTCGGTTCACTGGCCAACAAATTCTGTTGTCTCTTTTTAACGTTTCCTTAGGTAATTAGTCAGACTGTTGATTCCTTATCAAGACCAAATACTCACAATTTGGTCCAATTTTACAAAATGAGATTTTGTTTGCAGAGATGTGGATACGAGAAAGTCTCATGTGAAGAATGAACTCAGATCCACATGCCGGGATTTAATGCATATCTGTAATATTGACTCTGGTAGATATCCTCATTTAATACTTACACATACAGTTTACCTTCAAGTATTTACTCACGCATAAAAAACTTTAATGAGACATTCCTTCCAAGCAGCACTGTTAACAAAGTGTATAATTTCCAAGCGCTTCCTTCCTCACTTCTTCTATTACGCTTTAATAAATGCCATTGATGAAAAAATACGGAAATACCAGAGAACAGATTGCTAACGCTGCCATCCACACTGTTGCACTTCTTTTTGTTAGATGGAAAGTGTGACAAAGAAGGAATGGAAATCGGATGCTTGTTTGTCTGTGGGAGATCTTTAGAGTTTGTGGTTTGCAGAGTAGGCAAAGTGTAATGCGGCATAGATGGCAAAGTAATAACAATACATCCCACTCAACAGCACAATGAATTTTACCTCTCATCTTAAAGCTGAATAGTGAATAGTGAGCTTTCTCGCTCAAGGTGGCCCAAAAATGTTAACGAAAAAACGAGATGCATACATACATAATAAATATAGTGTGGTTTGCCTGTATATTAATAATAGCCAATGCAGTGGAAGTGAAATCAGGCGATACTGAATGTCGTCATGATTTTTTTAATGTGGGTTCATTTTTTCGGAGAGAATCTCATGCACAATGTGCAATGCACATTTAAAAACTAGAAAACTGATCTTTATGACAAGAATCATCCTTCTTGTTTTTGTTAAGCGAAAATCAATGTAGCATTTAAATTTCGCTTAGCTAAAGGGAGATATTATGTAATTTTAAAAATATGATGGGATGTGGGTGGACGGACAGATGCACAAAGCATATAATGGCTTCATGCTTTATATATTCATAGACGTAACTCGCCTTGAGGTTTATCCAGTGATATTAATTAAGTTATATTCAACAAGCAATAATATCCTTAGTCATGGAGTAATTCACAGCACTAAGCTGGTATAAGCATCAGTTAGCAGTGATGCAATACAACGCTTTGCTTAGCTGGATTCGTCCAACGGCAAATGTGAAAGGGTTTGGAGGACAATGTCACACTCGCTTCTCGGTCCTTTGTTCACTTTCACCATACTGGTCTACTCTGAATTATTTTGCACCGATTGTTTAAAAATTCTGCATCTAAAATGATGAATTATTAAAAATTCTACATTGCAAGATTTTTCATAAATTATGCAGGGTGGAATTTTCAAAGCTTAGACAGCTTTTGAAAATCTGACTATCAGAATCACTATGTTGGTTTCCATAGAATTTAATGTCTCTAGTTAG
>JAHZMV010006322.1:0-10073 GCA_027743765.1 Coecobrya sp. COE2
CAAACTGCCAAAGTGACAGAGAACCTGTGGGTTATCCAAGATCCTACTGCTGGTCAGTATTTCTACAAAGGTCCTTCTCGACAACGTCAAGAGAACAACAAAGTGTTTTACAAAAACGCATCTTACCGTTTAACCGTAATCTTCAGAGCCGGAAACGGAACAGTTCCAATATTTCCAATACAACCAATCAAACGATGAATCAGTTAAATCAAGCCAAGAACATTTGGAACAAGGCGGACGCCATATTAAAAGTCATTTTACCTATTTTCTACAAAAATTTATTTTTCCGCTTTTTTCTCTCCAATTTCCTCTGTCCATGCATAAATGCTAGTTTTCAAGGTTAAACTCCCGGGCATATATATTTTCAGGTGAAAAGAACGGCGTAATAAGCATATTTACTCATTTCTTCGGGTTTTTTTGTGTTTTTTGCACCGCAAAAAAACAAAAACCCGAAAATGTCAAAGCTGTCTACTGAATTAGTTATGAATCATATGCATACATAATGGAGCTATCATGTCGTTGTACTTTGGAAGCTATATTGACCATTGACATATATACGGCATATACATACCTACCATATAGGAAGACCACCTCACATTAATTTGGTTTACTTCCCAGTAGTCGTTGTTATTGTCATTTCGGAAGAAAGGAAAAAAAATAAGTAGGAATTGATTTCAGTGAAGCTTCCCACTTTATTTACTTGGAACTGTTGTTGTGACACTGGGCAAATATCCAATTTGGTAGAATGCCATGTTATAGAAAAAAAAACCTATTACATGCTCACGTCATGCTAGAAGCATCTTCTAGAAAATCATAAGCATTTTAACTCGCTTTTCCGAACGTTCCTAATGAACTTGACATTGCATTTATGCATATCGGAAATGACTACATAAACCTATATAGCTTATACATATAAAATATTGAATTACTTTTTTAAAAAAAAGGTTAATGAATGGTATAACATGTAGGTATACACACACACAATCTATTTTTAAATCTCAGGTGGATTTTTTTATATAAGCTTATTGTTCAACCCATTGTCTTTTTTTTGTGACCGCAAGAAAAAAAAAAAGAGAACTGAGCACGCAGTGTTCACGTGTTTCAGTCTAATAGTCAGTTTAGTAGGTTTAAAAAATTTGAATATTGCCGTAGGGGAAATAATAAGGATAACGCCGGTCTAATTAGTAGTTGCAGTTGATGTAGTTGCATAATAAATGGTTACAGACAGGCAGTTCTTGTTGCAGCTGCTACAATGTAACAACAATTACCCAAATTGCATTGTTGAGGTATAGCATTATTATTCATCAGTAAAAATTATTTCTGGCTTATAAAGTGGTCACGTCATTCACATCCCTACACAATGGTCCCATTGATATAGACAGACAATAATAATTTTTGGTACATAAAGTTGTAATACTGAAGGCTACACTGATAACAAGTGTAGAGACACAATAACAAGCTGATAACATACAACAAAGTTTGTAGAGAGAGAGAGCAACTCTCAAGATCAAGTTCAATCCATTTGTAACATAAGTGGTGACAAATTATAATGGAAATTCATAAGCTATTATTATAAGCCAGAAAAATTAGGATATCACCAAACCACTCATTCTATTGTTCATCATCCTCCTACTCTCTCATTGACCATTGAACTTTCAAGTAGCATCAAAAATCTGGAAATGGTCAAGTTGTAGCCATAAAAATCTATTCCAGAGAGAGAATATCCAGTATTTTCCAGCAACATGGTTTACACGTTCCTGTGCAATGATAATGAAAGGTTGCATAAAAAATCCTTGCAATTTTTATCTCATAATTTTTATATGCATTATTCCAGCTAACCCGTGTGACACATTATATTTTCAAGGCTTTTACGTGTCTGATTAGGTAGAAATTTTTTTTACCATGCAAAATCATTTCACCCCAAAAAATGAAAATCCGTCATCAAAAATTCGTGTAAACATCAGCTCAGCATTATAACAACCAATCCTGTTTCATCAGCGTCATTTTTCATTGAAAATCTCTGTCACACAAGTTGTGTGTCTTAATCCTCAAACTTCATATTTTGTTATTATTATTTATATGCAAGCAGAATGAGAGTTAATATCGACTCCAAAAGCAAAGTTCAAAGCAAGCCTTTGTTTGTTTATTTGTGGATTAGGAACGGCTGTAATAATTATGTAGACAGGAAAGTCATCACAAGAGTTTTGTTTTTGATCAATAATAAATTATAGTTAAGCTTTTATGTAACATACTTTTAAAACACGGCTCCTCCTTAATAAGCTGTCAAAAAGAAAAACAGCCAAAAAAGATGCACGTAGTTTCTTCACGTAAATATTTACCATAGTAAATTACAGAGTCGTATAGTTTTATAATTGTTAGCATTTCTTTTTTCATTAAAAAGGGTATACACATTTTTATTATCGCCGAATTGCATGATTTGGTTATAATCAGTCAGTCTTGTTGTCTGGCTGATCACTCGCTGAACATGTGGCGGTGATGCAGAAGAAAAAAACGGCGATGTTACTCATTTCATTCACTCGTTTGCTCGTGTGTGGTCATATAAATCCATGTAGCAAGTCATAAAAAAAATCCGAGTCGTCATAAAAAAGAAATTGTAATGCGGCTTAAGCATTAAAAATTGACGAGCATATATTTTTTTTCTTGTTGGCACCGAAAAAATTAATACAATAAAAAAATAAATGGAAAAATGAATTGGTAATCTAATATGTTAGTATTGATGATTAGTTTATCAAGGTATTTGGATCATTATCTTTTATTTTCGTATCGATGCATCGCGTGTTTGTCTAAAAAACGGGAAAAGACACACGAAAACTGTTACTGCATTGCATTCATTGTCTGTCGTCACATTGGTTTGTCCTCTGGTGACAAAAGCTTGTTTGATTTTGCATTTTTTACAACGACTCCATTCGATCGATAACTTGCAATTATTTTAACAAAGTCGGAACAATCCAGTACAACAGCATTATAAAAAGAGATTAGTGGACACGAGCATTCCTTTTTTGCCTCGTGACTTTTATGAAAGAAAAAAATGCTAGTTGACATTTTGTATTTTTGAATGAGCATAATTTTTGCTATGGACAACGCATTTTTTTTGAATATGCTTTAATTAATTTTAAAATAAAAACGAATGACATTTTAATTTAATTTTTCCAGGACGCGAGAAGCAATGAAAGGAGGAATGGACTTCCGTCAAGCGCTAGCACTGAGATTAGATCTGATCAGACCCAGTTTACAGCAACTTCGCGGTTACATTCTCAGCACAAAGCACCGTCTCACGCCATACGTCAAGTAAGTCATCTCTCTTTTTTAAATAATTATTTTAATGACACACAGACAGACCGTCATCATATCATCCAAACGGAAAATTTTTTCCTGGCCGGAATATAAAAAAAGTCAAAGTTATTGGCATGCAAAAAAGCCAGCTGCAAGCAATTATAAGAAAAGGAGATGCATAAAAAAATTATGCAAAAGTAAACCAGTATTTTTTAACAACTTTATCTGAGAAGAGAGTAAAATAGCTCAAGGAGATGATGACGACGACGAGAGATGATGATACGATATTATTTTTTTCAATGAAATGATTCAATTGATTGGATATACTCTATATATTTTGCACACATTAATTGCAAATATCATATCTACCTTAATTCTAATTACATGTTATTCACACATGAAAAGGCCGTGTAGGTTTGGTGGGTGGGTGTGTAGCGTTGACGTAGAAATCTCATCCTAAAAATCCTTTCAGCCTATTGGCTCCCCACACACACTATACTTAATTATTCCAGCAGATCAACAACCACGTTTAAACCTTAGCTGTATTTAACATTTTAAAGCCATTCTAGTTTGCAAAACCGACTGGTTCCAGTATAACAGGTAGACTTTTTTTAGTTGGTCAATCCTCCAAAGAAAATTTGCTGTGTAAGCCGCTGTTCTGGTTATTACGGTTTATAAAAAAGCAGCTTATTATAGAGCGAGATGGATGATATGTATTTATGACAGGATTGCCTCATCCTTTTTTTTCGTCATCCTGTTCGTTATTGCATGCCATGTGATCAGCACATGATTTTCTTCCCTTTTTTTACATAGATAATTACCAAGAGCAATTTAAAAAGCATTTATCTCCCGTGTTAAATTTTCCCTGGCGAGATAAGAACCAGAAAAAAAAGGATTGGCAAAAAAAATTTCTTTTCATTTTGCAAAAATAGCCTATCAATCAACTTTTGCATGCCATGTCTCTCACCAGAGCAGTATATGCTACTTCGTCAAAGAAAAAACTTTTTATCTGGTTTACTTTGACGGACATCTTTGTTCATTCATCCTAAAAACCTGAGAGAGATGATTTTTTACCATAGCAACTTCATATGCAAATAAAAAGGCAATATGTATATTTATTATAAACTACAACAACAACAAGTGTCAATGCAAAAAATATTGGCAATACAGCAGAAAAGTTCTCTATCATCAATCCAATTAGTAAATAATTAGGGTGGATACAAAATGAATTTGTTTTTGTTGTTTTGCTACTACACTTTGTAGACAAACTTTGTAGGATTCGTCGAATTGTTTTTGTACAGGGATTTCTGATGATAACGTAGAGTTATGATTTTATAATTTATTATGAACCTAGAAAATGCTGCTTTTGTCTAATAACAAGTTTCTCTATTGACGTCTCTCGGATGAAATCTGCATATGTTTCCCCTGAAGCTAGAAAAAAATTATTAATAATTAAATAAAATAGAGAGAGAGAGATCAATGAACACGTGTTTGGTTTGATGATGACGGTCGGGTGAAACACCTGCAGTCTGGGTCTACGTGCTAAAATTTTTTTTTATAATATGCAAGATGACTAATATTTCTAATGAATTGTTTCAATAGGGAATTGGTCCATGAATTACACAAGCGAGGCAAAGAAGTCTACCTTGTTTCCGGGGGATTCCGCAGCATTATCATTCCATTAGCTCAAGAACTTCACATTCCAACTTCTAACATTTACGCAAACAAGCTCAAATTTTATCATGACGGTAAGTAAAAATCCATGTCTTTTACGTAACCAGCAAAAAAATTTTTAAATGGGATTTTAATAAATAATTTATTATTTTTTGGGATTTTTCAGGTGAGTATGCGGGATTCGATGAAAACCAGTTAACATCAAGAACAGGTGGAAAGGGAGCGGTGGTTCGCAACTTGAAAGAGAAGCACGGCTACGAAACTGTGGTCATGGTTGGTGATGGAATCACTGACTGGGAGGCAAGCCCACCTGCAGATCTTTTCATTGGTAGGTTTTCATTATGCAAAAAACTTTTCATCTGGGCTGGGTTGTTGTTTTTCATTATGGCAAACTTGATAAATAATCCTCCTATTTTTTTAATTAATCAACAGGCTTTGGCGGAAATGCGTACAGACAAGAGGTGAAATCCAAGTCCAAATGGTACGTGACAGATTTCCGGGATTTGATAAATGAGCTGAGAGATTAATGCGAGCAAGCTAGCTAACTAAAATATAAACTAAATTTTCACACGATTTTCGTTATCAACACGCATACAACTAGTTATACTATATATATAAATATAGCTAGTGATAACAATTAAAAAATAATGAGAAAAACAAATGATTGTGTAAACTTTTACTATTTTTATCATCTATTTTGTCAAAATATTTTTTGCACAAATTAGCGAGAGAGAGAGAGAGATACGCCTGCTAGCTCTGCAATTTAGCCAACTGTTTAAAAAAATAATAATACTTAACAAAAATACAAGTATAAAAATTGTTATTATAATTTACTAATGTTATATTTTCTATAGTTTCAATACAATATGTACATAGATGAATGTAGCTAATTTATAGTTTTTAGTTTAGTTAATTAATAATCCAAATATCCACTAAAATCGCTAACTAATGGACTGTCTCAACATGGTAACATTATTGTATAAAAATTGTAAATAATCTTTTTAGAAAATATTTTTTTTGTTTTGTTGAACAAACAAACGCCTTATTGTTTTTTCCAACGTGAAAAAGAAAACTCGTCACTCGTCTCGCTGACAATAAAAATAAATTCACAAGCGAAAAAAAAAGATAATTTTACTTTATTTTCTACCAATGGAATTCTGAATCATAATAAGTTATTGTACAAGAGCGTACAATGAGAATTAAGCATAACAAACAAATTGGGAGAAAGTAGCCCCAACGAAAATACGCAATATCCGGAGAATCCTCCCTTTTTTCTTGCTTGTCCTCTTGATAGTGTCCATGTAAAACGTGAAGACTGTCCACAAACTCAACCGGAAGTACGTTCCAAAGATCCCTCCAACAAGCTCGGTAGAGACAGTTGCCAAAGTAAAATTTTGCCCAGAATCTAATAATTAAAAAAATGTAATCTAATTTATCTGTAAAAAATTAATTTATTATTTTTATACTACAGAAGCCTTACTTGGAAAGACCGGTGTATTCCTTTTCACTAATAATTTTCTGCATTACATCGCCCGTGATTACAACTTCATTTTCAATGGTTAGAAAATCCTGCCCGATTTTTTCCAAACTGTGTAATCATTCACCAAAGAAACAGAGAAGCAATTTTAGTTTTTGTATTACTTATACTTGCTTGCTTGTTTACCAACATTTTTCTACCTTAATATCGTCGAGATATGCTGGCCTTGTACCCAAACCTCAGTGATTCTGACATGTCTTGGAATCCCACCACATTCCAAAACATTTCCCATTTCTGATACCGACGACGATGAAAAGCTTGACAATATTACCGAGCTGCTATTTGACTCTTCATCTTCCCCACCGTCACCATTCTCATTCCAAGTCGCTTCCCTATCCATAATAATATCCAGAGTGACATTCACGTTGGAAACGTAACGATGAATTAAGATGCTTGTCACATTCACTCCAAGCCTGTATATACGGGTAAAAGAAATTATCTTTCACAATTTCCTCATTTTATTGAAAATCTTTTTTTTTATCTTTTTGCATGCATCCTTATACCTCACATCACCACAATTGGAGAAAGATGTTGCGTTGATAGCATACCAGCAAGGTGGATACATTTCCCATTTCCGGTGCTTGCTCAAACACTCGGTTGGAGCTGCAATGGAAACAAAAATATAAAGCGATTTTTATAAATCTTTAGACAAAATCATAATTTTTGCCCAAAAAAAAACTTTATAATAGGATGATAGAGTATAAAAAAAGTAGAAATCCCTTTTCCCAATTTTCAAATCCTACAAAAAACTTTTCAACTAACTTGTTGCTATACACAAAAATGCTCTACTTTACACCTTTCCCTCAGCTACAAAAGAAGTGTGAACAGAAAGAAATCAATGTTTGCACAACATCAACAAATTCTCCACAGATAAGACTTTACAGGAAAAAAACGTCCAACTTTATTAAAAGAGGAAAAAAAAGAAAGGTGTTGGAAAAAACACAGACAGGTGCGTGTGCTTCTTTCATTTCCTCACTAAAATGATGATGAAGGTTTCTGGAAAAAATGGAGATTGTTCTTGGTAAAATATTGTTTATGTGACTTGTCTGAATATAAAGAAAGTAAGAAAAAAAAAGGAAAAACCTTTTTACGACAAGAGCTTCTCTCTGCAAGAGTTTTCCATAAAATAGCCATAATAATAACCATTGTTATATTACGCGACCATATTATTTCTCAACCGGTGGTTCCCCAATAATTTTGCGGTGTTAGTCTGTTTTACAAAAGTGGATTGAATTTTATGTGGAAAAAATCAAACAATAATTAAAAACCAATCATTTTATCATTTACAATGCCCCGACTTCCAAAAATGGTACGGGGCATTGTGAGACACGCACCTAATTCTACTATCCAATTATTCTCCCCAAATGATAAAAGACGAGCGACCCTATCATTCACAAATTATCTAGTGGAAACCAAAGTTTTTTTTTTCTTAGGTAGGTCACCAGAGACAACTACCGTTTCCATATTATTCCAAAAAAAAAGGATTATTACTTCCAAAGGGAGCTCCTTACATAAAATGGTCCACGTGTGACTACTACCCATCTTCTTACATGAATATTTATATATCTTGGATTATTCCAGTTATAAAAATTTTCCCCATATAACCATACCAAAGTAAGTACCTACCACTCCTTCTACAATGACCAGAGAACTTTTCACAATACTCAAAAAAAGAAAGCTTTGCTTTCTCCTTAAAACTTTCCCTGCTTTCACTAGACACACTGCAGCACACACACATACAACAAACAAGAAAAGAAACCGAAAGGGAAAAAATATATACAAGTCAAGTAAAGAAAGATTAACTGGTACAGTAAACTTGACTGTTTGCCTTAATAGTTACTTGTGTAGTATTTGTATTTCCTGAGAGAAAATTTTCTGGAATAAAAAGGGAAAAGGTGCCACTATACAAAACACACACACAGCTTTTTCGGGGCAAAAGATTGAAATCAAGTGTGTAAAAGAATACTAAAGGGAAAGGAAAAGAGGCTTTTTACAAGACAAAAAGCGAAAAAGCAAACATATCATCATCATCCCAGGTAAAAAAAACAATTCTTGGCTTTTTTTCTTCTAGAGAGAAAAAAAAGTTCATGGTTCATTAGTAGTGAATACGAAGCAGGAAAAAATGAATGTGAGAATCACTGTGCAAATAATTTTCCATTTTCGCAAAACATTTTCTCCAGCAGCTCATCTTTTTTTCTTCTGTAAAGTCAAGTGTGTAAAGTGCTCTGTACTCCTTGTTACTTTAATGGTTTAATGTAATTTTTCCTCCATTTTATTTTTCAGGTGAGCGAAAAAAGTTTAAATAAAAAAAATGCATTTTCAATTTGCATAGGTCCATAATATATTTTTGCCACCTGTGTGTGTGTGTGTAATATTTATTTGTGGTTGTTGCATGCATGCATACTTTTAATATTTTATGTGTGTTTTTTGTTGTTGTTCGCCGCCACCAGATAAATCCGGTGGTAGAAATTGGATGGAACAACAAAACTACCCGGGTAGCACACGTCATTGTTCAAAACTTTTTTTTGTGTAGTTTTTGAAGCTGAAAGGAAGAAAGAAAACTTTTTATTCTGCTTTCTTTTTTTTTATTTCGGTGTTTGGACTCACACTGTATATTATAAAAAAAAGTGAATGGTTTGCATGCGCGCACGTTTATTTAACAACCATGTAAAAATGATGACACGATGATGACAATGCTTTCACCTTTGCTTTCACTTGCTATTACAATGGAAGGGAGAAAAATCTAGACCTGTTATTAGTAATGGAAGGAGAGTTGGAAGAGGAGGAGTGTTTTCAACAAAAGTGCAAAAAAACAAGCTGTGGTGTGTGGAATATGAAAATAAAACGTGTGCGAGGAGAAAGTACACACATGTAATAACATATTATTATGTAAGTGGAGAAAGAGATGAAGATGATGTTTGGCATGGCTGCTTTTTGGTTAGTATTTTGGAAGAAAAAAAATGTAATAAATTTTTTTGAAGGATTCTCCAATTTCCCCGGCAAAAACACAGAGAGATAGGTAGTCAGAAATTGTTTTAGCTGTGTGGTGAACGTTGACGGTTTTTATCCCGGTTTTGTTGTTTCGCACAGCTTATTTTTGAGTGCTTGATGCAATACCTACTTTCACTTTTTTTTTCTGGTGGATAATTTTTTTGGTGGGTGATGATGGAGAAAGCATTAAAAAGCGTCATGAATGACACAAAATGTCATTAAGTAAGGAAATAATAGGGAAAATGTGAGGCAGGGAAAGTAAGTTTTTATTATTTTTTTGCTTAAAGCCCAGCTTAGCAACCCAGAAAAAAACTTTTCCCGTTTGTTATTATAGTTGTTGTTGTGAATAAAACTTGCAAGTTTGCAGAAAAGTTGAGTAATAATCTTACAAAAGTCGGAGCATTGTTAACAGTCTCACAGACCAAAAGAAAGAAAAACATTAAATATTATTGAAGGTCCTTTATTGCACATTATTACCATCATCTCTCTGTCAAATCATCATCAAGCCCCTTCAAACCCATTTATTAGGTAGCCGGAGGTACTCCGGATACCTTATGAGATTGGTAGGGGATGTCTG
>JAHZMV010006323.1:0-23101 GCA_027743765.1 Coecobrya sp. COE2
GGTAGGAGACAAAATTTTGGTGAGTGGATGAGTGAGTTGAGTGGATTTGAAATGGGCACCTCTGGTATCTACTACTAACTGGATAAACAGTACAGAGAACAGAGTACATTACACCACATAAAATCATGCCGTTACGTAACGACCGTCATTTTCATGCCCTTTATTGATTCATTCATTCTTACTAGAGCTACATTCGTGGTGATGATGATGATGATGCAATCGCAGTGGCAAGTGAGGTGGACAGCTGCACTAAGGGAATAACGTTATTAGCAGTTTAGTTGGCAGAGTAACTTGATTATATGGCACTTTAGCTACCATTTTCATCGCCATATATTACGTTCCAGTTGGATCATCATCATCATAACCACCTCCACTGCTACAGTTTCCCTATATAAAAACAGTACCAAGAAGTGAGAGAGTTATGGGGGCGGATGTGAAATGCCTGTTTCAAACAAGAAAGTGAGAAGAAGAAAATTGTATAAGGAAACAAGAGCCAGAGGAAAAGTGTGTTTTTGTATATGTATACATGAACGCGTGAAAGGGAAAAAAGAGAAAGGAAAAAAGGAGTTAAGTTGTTTTGTTGCTCTCAGTAGTCTACTCAAAAAGGCAAGCCAACAAGTTCATAAAATTTATCTCAAATGGCACAATAACGCTTACTTGAACGGCACGGTTTCTACTCTTTAACTGCATTCCTCCATGTGGCTTTTTTGTAGCATTTCTCTTACAAGAATTGCTCTTATTACATGCTTTATAATACACACTTATCTTATAGAACAGTGTACAAAAACATTGATAAGTTTATTATACAACATATCAGAACATACTTGTACAAAAAAAGACGGCATCAAGTGAATAACAGCAACTGACTTGCTTCCTTTTTCTTGTAAACCTAAACAAGGGAAAAATAGGAGTAGCGGCAGTAGTAAGCATATCGTCATGGAGCAATGAAAGTGAATGGGCTTGTTTTTTCTTCTCTGTTGAAACGGGACCAAGTTACCAAGACCTTAGATTCTCCTTTTCCAGCTTTGCTCCACTCATCACCTCGTTCCTCTCACTGTCTGCTACTTTCTTAATGCCTTTCAAAGCTGTTTACTACATACTTTATACTACACCTACTCAAAATGACAGCATTTTTCTTTCTACATATGCTCCTTGCCTTGTTGACTTCAGCCGACACTGAGCAGCCCTCTTTTCGCTGACGGTATGAGTAACTACAAGAATACATGCCACGATACAAAGTCGTTGTAGGAGCCACAATAACCAAAACGGCAGTGGCAGGAGCAGAAAAGCGAGTGGTAACGGCTCCAAGCTTCACGGTGTACTGTTTTGTGTTGCTTTCCAGCCATCCGTTTATATGCACAACACAACACATAAGCTCCCATCAACATGTAGCTTGTTGTTTTGTTGTTGTTATTGCTGCTACTCTATTCCCCAAAATAAAGGGAGTTGTGCGCTTGTGGGAGAACAGGAATCTACACTGCCGGTCTTGATTTACCCATGAGCAGTAGCAGCAAGGAACAAATATGTATTCCTACACCAACACAACAGCAACAACAACAGGTACTGAAAGCAGTGTAAATATTCGGGACATCATGATATTTATACAGCGTCTCCTTTCCTTTTCCTTTCATTCCTTTCTTGGATTCCTGGAGAAGGGGAGACACAAACTTTTTCCCCTTTCTTCACATATCCAAACAGCATGTCTCCTCACTATTTGCTTCGCTTTTTCAGTTTATCTCTCCGCTTTTCTGTTTTGTTGTGAGGCCGTTTTTGTTGATGTTTTTGGGGCATGTTGAAGTCGTCTTTCTTGAAATGCACTACTATCAACAGTCTAGTTCAGACTTCAAACCAGCCTGGTTTCTTAAAACTCTTTCCGCTTGGTACATTCTTTCTTATGACTTAACCTCAGATTTTAAGTGGAGCTGTTGTGATGGTGAATAAGGAACGATATACGTTATTCATGTGGTTTGGGAGCATACAAGCAAACATAAATTTAAAATGAGCATCATTGTATTTGTTTACGTTTCCCAACGAAAAAACTTTTTCCTTTCAAAACAGCGATTTTCTCTCAGCTTAAGCCCCGATGTTTCTTTCTGTAGTGTTGCATATGTATGTAAATCCATTTTAAAGTAAATCATGAGTGAAATAATGTTATTTACAATGATTTACCGTACCAGCAAATATTTATAAAAAATAATATCAGCTATTTTTCTTATCCATTTGTTAGAAAGGTTCACTTGCTTTGGGTAAAAACATCAGTAGATTTACGAAATGGCGTACTTAATTTTCTACCTTTCCGCTTTCTGTTTGAAAAGTATAAACAAAAGATACAATAAGAAAAAGTACTGACGAAGCCCATTCAATCTAGAAACATAAACTTATTTAGTAAGCACCACATTCATCCTTCTCCTCTGAGTCCTCTGTTCTAAAAAACGGTAACTTTTCGCTCTTGATACACAGTCGAGTGAGGATCATCACCGCCATCATAAGGGAAAAGCCTTGGTCGTTTTCATCGGATAAAAATCAGTAGTTTGGTAAACGACAAGTATGTACGTATTTCTGTACACGAAAATAAGATTGTGCATGACAAAGGTATCAGCATAAACATATTAAAAGAAAACGACACGGTACAAAATAGCAAGGCGATGAATGCAAAGAAGCAATGCCACCTACTCATGTTGCCTTTCTCGATGAGAATTGCTTACTTTTCCGCTTTTTTTCTTCTGAGTATCGTCCCAAGTCAAGAAGATGCCGACATCACTTTCCCTCTTTCTTTGATGATCCTACTCAGAAAACGACAAGAGCAAGTGAGTGAGTGGGAAAGAAAGAGAGGGAGAAAAAAGTCAACGCGACAATGTATTGAAGGTGGTAAATGTCATAGAAAGTATTTCTTTTCTTCTCCTTTTCTCTTCAAAGCGGAAGTAAATGGAGCATAAGTGCTCAAATACCTCTTCTTTATCTATTTGATATATAGCGCAATGTATAAGTATATAAATGTATACATAAACTTACACGCACGCCAAATACCAAATACTTACAAATGTTATATTTGTATACAGAAATTGTGGCAGATATTTTTTCTTCTCACCGGTTTCCTTTGCCATGTAGAGGGAAATAAATTGAGACATACAAATTCTCCGTTAAATGGCAGAACCCAAGAACCTGTACATTCCTTTCTCTCCTTTTGGTTGAGTTTATATCACCTTCTTACTCTTTCTTACTGAACAAAGACAGAATCCAATATATCAAACGTGCTCGTGCAAGAGGATAGTAAACACAATGACAAAAACCATCTTCTTTGCATTCTCTATATTCAATAGTAAGTGTTTTCTCTTTTTCCGGGTATTGTTATTCGGATTGGATTTATTTATTTGTTGTCGTTTATGTAAGCCGCCAGCATACAATTTGTTTGTCATTGGAAAATTATTTATGAACTGCTCCATATATGAAGTCAGAAAACTACTTGTGGAGCTGCTACAAAATTGAGTTATTACTCATGTGAACCCTTATGTTTTGTTATTTAGTCCTTACTTCTTTTTGTATTCATTTTTTAATTAAAATGGGTAATCATTTTAAAAAATTAGAAGAAAATTCATATTGTATTTATATTTCAGTTGATATTGTTAAAATTGAAAATGCATACTCTATGGTGTATAGTTATATTTTTCTGTTTCCTTTTATACGAAAACAGTACAGTCCTTTTCTTGTCTATCTTGCCAAAACATTTGTGTGGGAGTATTCTAATAAAAGAAAACATCTCTTTTCACCCCTCGTGTACTACCCGTTTGCTGTGTAAACCTTTTCCATAATGAAAAAGCTGGTCTGGTGCTGATGACAACATTTAAGAAAACAATGCAGCAGTCAGTGGGGGATGAATATGGTGTATCTGTTTACATAAGAACGCATCAACGGTTTCAAAAGTTCTGCTTTAATATGCCTAACGTTTGCTTGTTTTAAGCTTCTTCACTACTGGCGAAACGTGAAAGAACAATAGCACTAAGAAAAACTTCATCTGATGGTGAGATGAGAAAAGCAAACCTCTTTTCAAATGGTAAGCTTGTTACTGCAACATTTACATAAAGGGTTGTTATCAATGCGTGTCCACTCAAACTGATCACACTCTCGTTACTAGCTATAACAATAGGAAAATGAGGGAATGGTGCGTTTCAATATTAATACTAACGTCAAATTCAACAATCCGACGACGTTAAGCCGGATACCCCCATCCGTTAACGTTTTCCCTAAAGTGAGGTCAGTTTCATCTAAATTAAACTCGGTTCATACCACCAGCACCATTTAAACTGATGTATTAAAATATGAGTTATGAATATAAACAGAGTTATGATGACCCTATCTTTTTTCAGAAACTCTGCCAGTAGAGAACAATGTATTGTTTAGATATACAAACGGCGTCAAGGCAAACGTCATACATTTCTGATTTTAAGAGCGGGTATTTAGTTTGCATTTGTAATTTCACTATGCCAGTTTAAATATAAATGTAGGAAGATGAACCACAAGTAGCAAAAGGAGTGCTACTCCAAGCCTGATCTACAAATCAATGAGTGAAGAACTTTGTGCTTCTCAAATAACATTTTTAATGGATGCGAAAGAGAGTGAAAGACTTTTTCCCTAAAACAACCATATATCTTATTGGTTTTCTTTTTGCATGATGATGAGTATCCTGAGAATGAGAGTGATTCTTGAAACCAATTCAATGGCAGCATCCTGAAAACTCCATTAATACAGCATACATTTTTCTTTGCGTAACATGGTGGAAGCATATTGAGTAAATCAAACAAAACATTTTTCCCCTGAATTCCTCTCATCACTTAAATAAATCCTTATATCAGTCGGTGAATTTCTCATGGAAGAAGACAGGGAAAACCAATAACATTACACTGTGTCTCTTTCTAGTGCTTTCAGTTACGTAACGAATTCAAACGTAATTTCATGCACTTTGTCAGGCTTTTTTTTACAAACTGTTTCATTCAGTGGACTAAGCATAGAATATATTAATGAATGATTTAGCAATGATGATGGATTTTTATGCATGCAGGCAAACAGCAAAACTTTCCCAGTGCTATCATCTGAATTGAAGATTGAAAAAAATGCAATGATAGTTATGATATACATAACTAGAAAATAAATATTATTACACAATTTTGCAATTACGTTATATTTAAATTCTTGTTATTCTACATAAATTTAAGCGCGTAGTTCCGAATCGACATCCCTTCTTCTAAATTGAGACATTCATTCCCCTTCCATTGATATGAAATGAAACAACAAGGAATATAAAGAAAAGCATGCTAGACAGGATGCATAGACGTGGAGATAGATGCAAACCGTTATTAAATACACACTTTTTCACTAGCCCGTTTTATGAGTAGAAAAAGATTTTATGACTTACTCGCTTAGGAATCTTGCCATGAGTCTGGAATCATGGAGAGAAACGGGGACAAGATTCTCTTTCTTTTTGTACCCCTCTCATAAATAATCATCATCACAACCACTCTCCTCGCCTTGATGATATAAATACACACTACTTGCTATGTACATATTTTGTGATGAAATGTACACAAGATGCATTGCGTAGACTTACTTTGTGAAACAAAATAATATAAACTAAACCCAGCTCTAGAAAGTTGGCCGTAGAAGAGGAAAGCGAAGAATCATCATTTCATTACTGGAAATGAGTGACTACTACAAACACCACCACCACCATCATCATCATCACCAAGGCTATTAGAAAAGTAGTGAAAACTAACAAGTAAGGAGCTGGAGAGGTGGAAGGTATATGCGGTGGTGGTAGGTATACGAAACAAGAGAATAACAAAACGAGAGAAATCTTTTTTATAGTGAAATACAAAGCTTGTAAAAAGTGAGGACTATCAAATAAGCTAACTACCTTCATTTAATGGTTCGCTTCTTTCTAAAATCAAGAGAAATTTGAGGAGTCAGTTTACTGATGCTTGCTTGCAGAAAGTGTATGCATACGCGGGCAAACACATACAGGAAGATGGATAAAATAGATAATATGCATGAGACCCAATGGGTACGGAAAAGGAAAGTTGTGTGCCAACAAAAACTTTTTCGTTTGTACTTTTTAGCGCTAGTAAGCTCGTATTATTATTATTATTACGTCATATTATTATTATTATATCTTGCAAACAAAATGAACAGTCGTACATAATAGACCACATATGACTGAATTTCGTCTATTATTATCAGCATCGTCGTCGTCGTCGTTGTAAGCATGTATGCATCAATTCATTACCGTCCAGGGATACGTGCACAAAAGGTATATAATGGGTACATATATAGGGAAAATAAAACCAAGAAAAGAGAAAAGGAGTGGAAAATAAAGGAGGAACTTGACGCGATAATAGTAATTTTAATAATATTATTTCTACCGGTACTAATGTAAGTAAGTAGCAGAAGTAGCAATAAAAATTCCTGCAGAGGGAGATTCTCTCTGTTCCGCTTTTACTAGTCTGACACGGCATAAAAAAGAAGAGGGAAGAGCGAAGGGAAACAACAATAAAAACACAAAAAGTTGTTGGTTTGTTTCTTTTTCGGCTTTTTATGATACGCTCTCTTTCACCGTGAAGAAAAATAGAGTTGTGTAGGTATGCATTATATTATATGTATATTTTTTTATCTCTCCAATCTTCCGTTCCTCTTCTTGGTGTGCAACGGTATGCACCGTGAAATTGCATAAATTACCACACTGCTCACTTTAGTCATTATTTTAGTTATTTTTATCCTGGCATTTACATGGTGCAGCTTCTTTTTTAAAGAAAATAATATGCACCCACAATATTTTGATTGCATACTCCATTGTATTTTTTCGTCGTCACTGCTTCCTAGTAATACACGAAGGACTAAATATAAAGTAGATGATATAAACGATAATGATATCTAAGAGCTAGCACACTTCCGTAGGTACTATTGCGAGTGCTACTGGTTATAACGCTTTTTGACAAGTTTTGCAAGTAAATGAGAATATCTAAAGAAAAAATCCTCTTTTAATTCTAGTCTATACACAACTTTACTGTTGTGATCTGGCAGGAAAACGATGCCAAATTTTCAAAGGAAAAGAGAGAGACACAGTAATACCGTTCCATCCTATTTATGTACATCTACTAACGCATAAATATGTTGCTAGTAAAAAGTGGTCTAATGCTACTAGTTCTTTCACATAAAGTTATTTTCAGATCACCGGTATAACAAAACCGAAACGAACAAAAAATAAGGTAGATGTATTCTTTGTATACGGTGCTTGGGATAAATGGAAACCCATCTTGCGTTTGCGTTGTACTTAATGAACCGTACATTTGACACAAATGATCGGAGAGCTTGACTACCTGAGTAATATTTATAATAAAGTGGTGCAGCCGGGAAAACGAGCAATCGCCAAAGTATAAAAAATTACTTCACGTATAAACCAAAGCACGTAACCTTCTTTATGATTATCATTGTTATTTCGTAAGTGCGCCATATATTTTGTATCAGAGAGAAAAACTATACTTTGATGATGATCCTGTACTTTTCGCCAGAAGAGGGGAAAGCTAGACAAGAGCAAAGAGGAATAAAAGGAAAACAACAATGAAAAATCAGGAAGAAATGAGTTGGAGTTTCACGAGGATACCTATATGTCTACGCTATGGTTCTCTGAGGCATTGTATGATTACAAACGACCAAGCGATATCATAAAAAGTTCAAAGTTTTTTGTGTTAGGTATATCAAGAATGAATGTACATATTTACTTGAGTGTGTATACATGTTTGTACGTTATTCAATACACAAGTGTTTGATAATAATACGATACATGTAATAAATTGTTATACTTGCATAGTGTTTCCCAGCAAGAAAATAGGCAGATGAGAATTAGATAGGAATTTAATATAGTGCACCTATGCATTAGCAAAGTTGATTGAGGACGTACCAACAACAATAAAAGCATAAGGAAGGAATTATGTATGACAAGTGTACCTACATAAGCATCCGTTCTATTGTGAAAAAAGGATGTCGATGAATGACTGAATGTTTTTGATTGATATACTTGAAGTTCTTGAATGCTAACCTGCAACTGTACACGGTAATAATGATTCCCTCTACAAGATTTGCAGTGGTGCAGGAGAAATCGATAACCACATTTACCACAAAATAATTTTGTGGTGTGGTAGGTATCGTCTTGAAAAGCTTCAAAAATCATCAAAGCTATTCAGCCACTTTCGTATCTTATCTTCTACAGACTTAATAATAACTATGCTGATTTCGGTGTAAACAGGACATGTTTAACATAAAACAGCTTGTTTATTCTGTAATTGACCTTTCCAATTGTCAAACTGCTGTATTTCTTTACTCTTCACTATAAAAGCACAAAATATTATTTTTCACATCCTACGCAGTATATATTCTTAAAAATATCTTTATTTAAATTATTTATGCTGGAGAATAATAGCTCATGCTGATGAAAATGTCAAGGAGGCAGATGAGGGATGTTTGAGGCAATTAATTTCAAAACAACAAGCATCTAAAGATGTATAGAAGAAAAGACAACAGGAGAACAGCTAGCATACTTTTACTTTCAAGCTATCAGCTTAAGCTTTTATATGGCATTATTACTATGATTATTAATGACGATGATGATGCAAGTCCAGTGAAGGTGATATGGTAGTATCAAAATGAAAAGCGTCTAGCAGCTGTACACAATCTCCATTGCTTTAACATCATTTATCTATGATGCACCATTTTTTATCCACGTCACTCGTCAAACTTTACTGATGCGTACAGAAAGTTACATGGTGAAAATACAGGGAGGCAAAGTATAAAAATAATATTGCATAAATAATAACAATATAGCAGCAAATAATAAGGTGGCAGTAGTATATAGAGAATTTTATGATGAAGCGAGTTTACCAAATCCTGTTGATGATAGAGTACAAAAAGTTAAGGTATTTCTCTCTTTCACCCACTCAGCCAGTCACTCACTCACTCCAGTGCTGTGTGGCAATGTATTCATAAAAATGGGAGAGTTAATGTACTGTGCACCGAAAAAATGTTAGTTGAGTGGTGGTGGTAGCAGTAGTAGTAATAGGAATCGGTATCCTATCATCTTCCTTTTCCTCCTCCTCTTCGTCAAGTTTCATTCTTCTTCTTGTCTGTCCGTTTTGTTATCCTCTGAAGCACTTGCTCCGTATGCATTATATTTATAGCATTATTTATAACATTTACTATTAGCTTGTCTCAGTTTGTATCTCTTTCTCTCTTATGCGTACACAATGTATTGGAATCGAAATGTGTATAAATAACAGGAGAGAAAGAGGGAAAAAAGAACAAGTCGACACATCTGCAGATATGACAAGCCTTCATCTCTAAAATACTTGGGAACGATTAATGACTTGCCAACAACAAGTATGCATGCCCGTTTTTCTAGATATTTCTGGTATGTAGGTATGCCTGTTCGCACCATCTGAATAACGTGCTTGGTTTTCTTTCCTTTGGTATCGTTACGTTGATGTGTATAAAAATGCAACGAGTATATAAAATCATTATTATTATTATCATTATTATTAAAGCATTCACTCTTGGCATAGTTATCCCGCTATCTTTCTTTCACTTTATTTCTTGCTATTTTTTCTAGTCTCCGCATTCAGTTTTGTTCGTTATTCAAAAACTTCTTTCTTGGTACAATTTTGAACATTGCTATAACACTGTCATAGTAGCCAGACACATATACATAATTGCAAGCTCTCTATAATGTAATTATGCTTCTGGCTTCTAGTATCAAGTAAAAAATGAGCTTATCTTTAATAATAAGTGATTACATGCAAATGTGAACTCTCACGTTGTGCAAAATTCCTTTCAAGTCAGCTCTAGGCACAAAATCGTAGTATGCATGCCAACTTGTTATCTGCAAATGATCATGTTAAAAAGGTGTGCGATTTAAAAATAAAATCGCAATTTGTATTACCACCACAGCCGCGCAACACTGACAAGACAAGCTACTCATCCATCAGATAAAGGATAAAGAGCCAAAATGCAGACAGACAGACACTGCGAGAATTGCAGTAATAACAACCAACAATTCAAGTAGCAGAGGCACGGCAGTGAGTAACCAGCTCGGAGAAAAATGGACAAGTCAACACATACTCAAATGGTGTGTGAACACGATATCCTTAGAATGTTTTTTGTTGTTGTGTGGTGCGGTTCTGTGGTAGATTGGAAAGAGCACGCGACAAAAGAAAGATAAACGATGGACGAAGAGGGACGGAGTAGAGAAATGGAATGAGTCTCCTATTAAAAATAATAGTCGTAATGCCACTCATGAGCTTTGTCAGCTTCGCATATCATCCGTTTATTTGACCACATGCACTTTTCCTGAGCTGTCATGATTACCTCAACCGCCGTTGCTACACTAGTATTAAAGGTAAAATCCACAAATATATACATAATATGAGCATGAACATCATCATATACAGCCAATAGTATGCATAATACATGTTACAAGCTATTTATATCTATATACTTTTCCCTTGTATTGTCTTCATCACACACTCATTCGATGGAGTTTATTGTATTGCGTGAGAGCAAAGATTCACTCTATCACATGCATAAGGAAAAAAAGCAGGAACACAACATGAGAGGCGAGCAAGAGAAAGAGATTTGTTCTCATGACAAGAAAAAGAGGGGATGAATGCCAGGCCACAATTGCCATTCCTGGAAAAGGTTATTACTGCATTTTGTTGTTTTTACAAGTTCAGCTGCTTACTATCTGGAAACCACATCCGTCCATTGTACTCCATACACTGCCACCACCACCACCGTTACCACCGCCATGGCCACCAGCACTAGTATACAGTCACCATGTAATTTTACTGCTTGTTATTCTTGCGCTCCATCTCCACCTCCTATCTAAATAGATGATGACCTCAAACAGCAAACACATTTGTACTCATCACGTCATTTATTTTATTTTACAATTATAATTTCGCCATACCTCGTCACGAAAATGTTTTATAGCCGAGCAGTAGCATAGCTGTTCAACAATACGTAACAGAGTTATGTCAAGCGTTAAAATCAATCACAATGAAAAAAATGCTTATTTGAATGTTTCCCTGCAGTAATTTTAAATTAATTACTTGTGATTCAGAAAATATTAACTTATAGCGCCAACGCCACCACGCCTGAAAACGCCACATTGTAAAAAGCTCCCGTTTTTTATCATCCATTCATCTTTAATTATAGAAATACCAGGCAATCAAATACCGAGCTTTTAGTGCCAAATTGCAATAAAGACAATCATTATAAGTGAAACTTTGTACGTGGAATGTATATTTTAATTGACCGTCATCATTCACTAATGAAGGTGATGACGACGGCGTCACATGCTTCGTTCCATTTTATATAATTCAATTACTAAAACATTTCATGTTGACTTGCTGCCAAGTTCAAGAAATTATATACTCATCCACCAAAAGACTAAATCATGTATTAATAAACAAACACGGCTAACAACACAGTTTAGCTTACAATTTGTGGGAGTTGATAAAATAATTACCATGCGCCCGTATTAAAAAATATTACCAGGAATATTCACGTATGTATATCCACCACATTTTACATCATCTTCTTTTCAAAGCATTTTCGAAGCTGTTATGCTTTGTGAAGACTAACACCTTTGCTTACATCATAGGGATTATATTTCTTTAGTTTATAAATTTAGCTTAGAAAGATGCACGGACGGAGAAAGGGAGTCCGTATCATCATCGTAATAGGATTCAGCGAGTGTGAAAGGTGAACAAGAAAAAAAGGCGAAAGCGAGCAAGTAAAGAGGGACTAAAGAGTCAGATAAATAGAAGCGCTTTAGCTCTTCTCCTTCCTTCGTTTCCAGACGGATGATCTATTTTGTGTATTCCTTGTTGATGTTGATACCGATGATGAGTATGATGGTAGTGCCCTGCTTCACATCTGTCAAGTTGAGTAAACAGAGGCCAAATGGTCTCTCATCGTCTACCTCTCTTTCTCTCTCATTCACTTTGCTATACCTACAAATTCAGCTTTGCTTGGCTCTCGTTTCTGTTTTCTTGCTCCAAAACACAGATAAATATAGTACACAGGGAGAGAAGAGGATGATGATCATCATCCTTCTGATCAACAACAACATGATGAAACGTTACATGTGTACTTTGCTTGCTTTTCTTTGTGCATGCACTGTAACATTCACCACTTTTCTGCTTTTCAAGTTACACATTCAGATGACGGTTCGGCGGTGCCCGCTAACTCGTGTAACTTTTGGTCGTGCGGTAAAAAGCGTTGTTGGTTGATCAGGATTGCAATGAGCCGTCTTAAGTGCACACGCTTAGTTTACAACTTTTCCTGGTTTCGTTAGATGAAAAGGTCAAAGATTGCGCTACCATATGAACCACCTCATTGTCAGATCACTGCAATGTCGTAAATATAAATACGGTACAAACAAATTGTATCTATCAATCTATAGTTTTAGTGAGCTAGTATACCGTGTTAAAGGACTGGTGACATCTGTGGCAATGATTATAGTCAACCTGGTCAAAATAGCAAAAACCTACGGTATATCCATTTTACTCTTCATCCACTTTCTGCCATAACTTGCTATTTTACTCTTTACCGTTTTTCTTTTTGATGCTGCTGTTTCGACAAAATCTCATGGTGGAACGATAAACTACGATACAAGACAAGGGAAAGAGGGAGATGGAATGATGCAAGCTAAACTAAACATAGTGCAAGCGAAGCCGTAAGTCAGCACTCCAGGGAAGTATCAAGTGGAATTGGGGAAAATACAAACATGTACACAGCGTTCATATGTGAATTCGGTTCGTTGGAAGGAGAAGGCCTCGCAACTTACGTCTATAGCCTTGGTCTGTAATATAAGCACTGAAAAAAGGTTTAATTTTCAGTCACTTCTCTTTCGTCTAGCAACGTGGCACATAAATTATATAAAGTTGGGCGTGTGTCTGTGTGTACTCTTGGATGAAGAAGAGAGCAAGGTGAGATATGACAATTGACAGACTATAGAGTTTACCAGTATATAACTTGCATCATCATTATTATCATCCTCCGATACAGATACACTTACGACGAGTGTTGAGCATGCCATGTTGACATTTGCTCGCAGCAAATTGCTGTGGAGAATAAATAGCAGAAGATCAGTGTCATGTAATATTGAACCAGTCTGTGTCTTTGGTGCGATCTTTCCGTCTGTCTCCCTTGCCGTCGCACTTGCTTCCTAACTTTCTACCTCGTCTAGGAGTTATTTTGAAAGGTTGATCTCCATGCAACAAAACATTAAAGCAGGGTAGCAAACATGCGAGTACTGATTTTTTGCCATTTTATTCCCAAAGTATATCAATATAAATGTTTAACGCAACATTTTTGATCATTCACATCTAAATAGGCAATTTTCTAACATCTACGAAGGTTCTTTAACTGTAAACTCCCTTTTTTATTCCATTAATTCACCTTGTAATGTAAAATCGTTAATGTCACACTGGTCATAAGCAAAATAGTAATTTACATATGTTCATAAGTATTGCACCATTACAAATATTGGTTAGCTTATAATCGTAGACTGATACGCTGTAGCACTTTCATTTCACTAGGTTAAAAAATCCTTTCTAATTTTTCACTTCTAAGCTTCCAAGGGAAATACTACTTTAACATTAAGAACTTTTAGCCAAAAAGGAAATGTAGGATTTTGTGCGTTAATAAGCTTTTTGAGCATTATTTACAGCTTTGAATTGCAATTAATAATAGGAGAATACAGAATAAAGTAGAAAAAGTGAGAGAATGAATGTTTGCTAATTACTTGTTTCCCCGTAATACCCAGTTGTTATCGATACTTATCCAAGTTCAAAAGTTGTACCTATTTGTAGCTATGTATCTGCATTCAAATTACGTTCACTAAAACATTTCCTCCGTCATCCATATACTTTCCCCATATTTACTTTATTAGGAGTTTGCTTAGTCTGCTCTTGTAACATGTTTACATTCACGTGTACCCCCCGTAAACAATTTGCGAAGCAACTAATTTGAAAGAAAAATCAGCCGCGGTAGCACAAGTTAGAAGACCAAAAAGCACGACACTCTTCGCTTAATTAGTTAAAAAGTCAAGTCATTGAATACTACACGTGTACATATATTAAATTATTTTTTACGATGACTGTTTTACTTTCTATTCTCTGTATTTTATCTACATCACCTTCAGCTCCGTACACACAGCAATTAAAGGAAAAATCTCAAGTAAACAACGTAAATCACAATAAAATAACCGGACACGAATTTACGGCGAAAAAACTTTCTTTTTTAGAGAACCCGTGTATTTATGTATGTGTATGTAACGAAAGCATTCACAAAATATTTCCTTTTTGTTGTCGACAGGCCACCCTCCCCACTTACTAGAGCACACAAAGCGAGAAATGAAAACATTTAATGCAAGGATACGTAGGGCGACAAAATACGTATTTAGCACGGCATCCTCGCCACTCGTCTCGCTCCCCATGGACAATTGTGTGGAGTGGAAAATAATGTGGATGTGCTTATAAATTAGAAGAAATGGAGAAACTATTTCAGGAGAAAACCAAACAAAAAAGAGACGACTAACTAAAGGCATCATGTAAAATGAGTAGCAAAACAATTTCATCCTATTTCCAGTGTAGTAGTCTACGAGCTGCTAGGTGAGGACAACACTCATTTTTAACGGAATTATGGTATACACGTTGCATGGCTTATAATATGCATGACGACAAGAACCGCAGTTACAGCAGTGCTGATAATGATGATAACAGTGGTAGCCAGAACAACACTGTATCATCTGCACCAGCAATTCTAGGTAAGTGTAAACTTTTACGTAATCACAATGAAAGAGTATCATCCTTGTCATCTTTACTGTCACAGTCATAATATCATCATACCATATATACATAGGTGGGTATAAAGTGGTGAAAGTAAAGCCAAGTGGAGCGAACGGAGGCGACAAAAACATTACCGTGAAATATTTCATTGTCATCAGGAATTCCTCCCGTGTGTGAGAGCATAGTGGAAAGTACAGCGGTTAGGACTTGGTGGTGTCATCCTCTAATTTCAACGCTAATTGATACAAAACAATATTAATACAGTTGGGCTCAAAAAGGGAATAATAACAAGCAAAACGCGACAGAGACAACGAGATTAGTACAATCAAGAATTGTGTGAGAAGAAAGCCTGGGTAATATTCTAAAAACATGGTACGAAGAAGAAAGGTGAGAGATAGGACCGTTTACTACATACAACACTATTACAACCACTCGTTGTGTTGATAATAGTATTATTTTGTGATGAGACTACTTTTGTTCGTGTTCTGGTGGAAGATAGGAAACAACAACTTGATACTCATTTTATCACTTTTCGTGTTTTACTCACTGGTAACTAGAACAGCAAGAAGCAAAAGCACCATCAACAACTAAACCAGCAAACTTATTACTTTCAACAGAACAGGCTAGGCCAGCTTAGAAAGTCATGAGGGTAACTTTTCATAACTTTTGTGTGCTTCGTGTTTCATCCCCGTTTTATGAGTGCATATCAAAATGAGAATATTGTACGGTACCCCTTCTAAAAGCATCAACAGCACGGTATTGCAAATATTGTAAATGTTTTCCAGGAAATCTGTAAACTATCCACCAAACATGTGTATGTGTATTTAAAAAAATGCAAACTACACAAAATTCTAAAACACACTTAAACAAAATGGCTTTAAAACAGGGTACTCAATTTTTAGCTATGAATAATACAAAGTAAACAAAAGGTGGTCTGTTTTCTCATCTACAAAAACTTATGCAAAAAATGAATTGTTCCAGTCGAATAACTAAAACTGACATCCCATCTGTAAAAACACACTCTGTTTTGTTGTCTTTTTTATTGAGATTCAGACATGGATATTTATTATTTTTTAAATTGTGTAAATACATAGTTTGTTTATATGGGGGCTGTAACTGTGTGTGCAAAATGGTAGACAGAGTTGTGTTCTATAGCCTGACTCACATAATAGGTGTACAGTTGCAATAATGCGGCGAGATTGTTGACGGTCGGGTAAGCGAAACGCAAGTGCAGAATGGTGGGGCATCACGAGACGCCATGAATTTTCTCTGCGTGCACCAGCCACGCACAAGCGATCCTGTTATTTTAGCAGCACACACTGGAGTAATACTGCATCTCGGTTGAGTGGCACACTGTATTTTGCGACAATGCTACGAAACCCGTTGTATGCTTTACACAGTATAAATATCCTTTTTCGGATAATATAATATCAGCTATACTAGCGTAAATGGCAAGGCGTATTGCTACACACACAATACTTACTTGTGCAATTTTTATTAGCGAGTTTCTTGATAATATATAGTATAACTTTCTTATATATAATTTGGTTTTATCATATGGCATGGATTTTTTGTAGAAATCTTGCTAGTCAATAGAGTTTGGTCTAGTATTAAACTACTGCATGGACACTGTTCATGTCCTGCTGATTTTCACCTGTACCTACAAATAGATAAAATGCTTAAAATTAAGTAAATATTATGTAATGTGTTTATTAGAGCATCATCATTTTATTAGTAGGTATTCCTTATGATTGGCCAATGGTTTCTAGTTGTATTCAAGTTAAATGAGGACAATCAACAACCACAATTTTTAGGACCTGAAACGCCTCAGTTCAGTAGAGTCAGCTTTAACTTTAAACCTTTTGTAATATGATAGAAGGAACAAATAACTTTCCAGAAGAAACTTGCAATATCATTTTCATCTGTACTGATATTATTATTATTATTTTTTATTATTATTGTATTGACAGGGAGGGTATACCCCCTTCCCCGTAACCATAGATGATGATGTCTTCCCTCAGTTTGTGTCTTGTGTACACACACATATACAAAAACTCTCTCGCATTTCCCAGATAATATCTTATATACATGACAATCATTTCAAAAATAAAACTTTTGCTACTCCTAGTTGCTCGCTATACTGCTGCGACTGCGATTATTGCCGTCATTATGATTATTATTATTATGGCCATGATTACCATACAAGTTCTTCAGTGGACCTTATGAGATGCTTGTGTGTACTTACAATTCGTTTTCTGGTGAGCTAGCGTTAGCAAGGGAAGTAAGTATAGCCATGTATAAAAGCTATTGAGATGCTTAAACCAGCTACTTATATGAATAGCTGACCGTTTTGTCATCACTCTAGTGGTAATAATAGCTGTAGTAATATGCTTGATCATCATCATCCCGTTGGACTCTACTGCTGCTAGTATCAACTACTTATACTCTCTTCTTCATTGGATTATGCTGCGTGGTCGACAGAAGAAGGGAATTATTATAGGAGTAACACTGCGAAAATAATATTCTTCTGTGCCCATTGAATGGCCTCTCCTCGAATATTGCATGAACTGGCACAGCACTCAAGGGAAATTAGACCCCTCGACACTTGTCAAACATTTGGTCAAGAACTAACGACCACGACAGTACCAGTCTAGTCTACAGCAGCACTACAACAGTCTGCTGCCATTCAAACACTTTGCAATAATAATAGGAAATATTCCTGTTTGCGAGTGAGAAAATGCTCTGCTTTCATATTCCATATCCATTCTACTTTTCACTATCGCTGTACGTCTATTACAGCTCGTAAGTTTTCTCGAAGGAAAGTCGCAGGAAAATGTTTCAGCTTATTAGTTACATCACATTTCGATACACATGCATGTAGATAAAAAAGGAACACTACAAATTGTCATGTATTGAAATTGACCATTATTGAGTAGTGCCGTTCTTCGTAAATAATAACCATTATTGAAAACATTTGTATTTCATGTTATTAGGATAACTCTACAAAAATGTTATAATAACTTTTATTAGTGGTACTTTTCCTCCGTGGAGTATCAAATCGTTTCCACGACAGTACTATTACAAAACATTGTTGTAAAGGAATCTCACAAGCTTAATATATGATTTGGACAACTACGGTGTTTAGAGAGTGACCGCCACTGCCAGCTTCCATACTTTTACGTGTGACTGGTTTATAGAGAGAGATGCCATTACTCTGGCTGATAAATGCCCACACACATGATTCAAATGCATCCATGTAATCTTCATACAAATAGTGTACGTAAAAGGGCCATAAGCCTTGTTTTGAGTGTGTATCTCTCCTGTACATGTCCATTTCAGGCCATTTTCACACTTTGTGGTCTCAATAAGCTTTACGTTGATTGATATGGTAATTTCTTCATCACCCTTTTCCCCATTTTCCATGTCAACTACTCCTCCACGTTTGCTACATAATAGATACACGCTTACGTGTACATAGAATTACCAGCCCACTACTACAATTTGTAGCGCGTGGAAAAAAGACATTTCAGTCCGCTTATATTACGTTTCTCTCACTCTGGATTCCACTGATAGCGCTTATCTATACACACGACCAAATGGTAATGATGAGTGTCGTCCTGCTTGTGGTCATCATTCTCTGCAAAACTGCATTCTTTTTATTTCAGTACTACTTTTGCATCAAACGACATGCATATGGATACACACATTATTGTGCTAGAGGGTGATGCGATGGTTGTTCAAATTACCGTTTTATGACAGTAAAAACCATTTACCTGAGCTATCTTAATATGCAGAGCCTGTTATAATGTTACATATTATATATATTATGTCTAACAGTTAAGTCTCACATCCGTTCAGAAAGCAAAGACAGTGTAAATTGTAGATGGATGATGATGCGTGAAATGCCAAAAAAGCTGACAATGCATCCTCTGTACTTATTTTGCTTGCACAGTATCCAAATAGGACAGCTTTGCGGCTTTGTTCTATCAGACTCACTGTATTGACAAGTATTGGATTGTGGAAACTGGAAAATTCATTTATGCTTACAAAATATTATGTGAAATTAATGAACC
Source organism: Coecobrya sp. COE2 (assembly GCA_027743765.1). Lineage (NCBI taxonomy): Eukaryota > Metazoa > Arthropoda > Collembola > Entomobryomorpha > Entomobryidae > Coecobrya > Coecobrya sp. COE2. Next base: position 18,968 of record JAHZMV010006323.1, read on the forward strand.
AATTTGTAAACAATCACGGTAATATTTTTGCAGGTTGCTAGGAGAAGGGGAATATGAGGGGTCAATGTTTTCTAACCTACGTCAAAATGCCATGAGGAGGCGTGTAACATGTACGTGCTAAAGTTATGTTTATCCTTCACGTAAATAAACAGCTATACTGTAAATATTTTAAATGGACAGTTTCGTATCAGTACTTCCTCGCGTATAATGTCACACAGGAAGGAGATGACTTGTTTAAAATTGAAAAGAAAACAGGAGAGGGTTATTGTTACTTCATTTTCACGAAACAACGGTATTGAGACATAAAAACAAATCATCTACGGCTTTTGTGATTTATCACATTTTTCCTTTCTTCTGCTTTTCCCATCTGCACGGATGATAAACATTGTGTTTCTTCCTCACATCGATCAAAATAAGCATTATGGTAAGCTTATAACAAGATTTCAAGAAGCACTGTCGAAACTGATCTTCAAGAAAGGAGCCGAGCAAGGGGAGATGTGACAGTTGCAAGGAAAAACCTTGTGGAAGTAAAGAAGGCACAAATCTCAACAACGAATCCTTGTTTCCGTCCTTTTCGAAATTTCTCACAGAGAGAAAGAAAAACTGATGGTGGCAGTGATACACACAGAAGTAATCAACATTTTAACGGTGTACACCTTTTCAGAAGATGCGATAGGTACCATTTGTGGCAAAAGCGGAACAACAAAAGGAAAGAGAAACAAGGCGAGCGAGGGAGGGGAAGATTTACGAAATAAAATGTTTTTGTCAGAGAGCGAATCATCTAGCTACTTGTTCTTTGACTCATCGTCTTATTGCCGTGGTATATCTGTTTAGGTTTCCCTCATTCTGTTCCTGCCATGATATTTGCTTGCTTACGTTTACTTTACAATTTTCTTGGTCTCATTTAATTGCTTTCTTGTTGTGGGCCTGTTTATTCAGAGAAGCTCAAGTAGTTTGCAACGTGGTGTACCAGAAGGAGTAGCAGATGAGACAAAGGCAATAAAAGCAAAAAAAGAGAAGGAAACGGGAACGTCTCTGAACTATCAAGACGTACCTATTTACAGAGACAGAATGAAATTTGAGAATGTGGTACGGAAAACATTGTGAAACAGCCTTTCTCTCTTATCCAATGTACAACAACCTGGTTTAAACATTTGATTTCACCACATCACCACCATTCCGTCCAAAAAGACATTGAAACTTTGAAAAGGTGGAATAGGATGTTCTCTTTTTCCTTGCTTTTTGGTGAAATTAAACATGCAACTTATGTACATCCATATTACATATATAGGAAAATCATGGGTACGGCACGAATATCACAGAACAAACCCTCGAGGCAATGTCTGACTTCAAATTGCCCTAATCAAGTCCACGACTTGGCTAATCAGCAAGTCAAGACGAGCGGTTTGCTTCCTGAGAAAATTGCTATCGCCTCTTGCATACCGATGAGGGTTTGCCGCCAATTAATTGCATTCACTATTTCATTAAATACACAGCATTTTTTTTATTTCCCTTTGTCTCTACTTAGTTTACAGAAGGAATGAGAAGAAACATATACTACCACCAACACACCACTATACTTAAGATAAACATGACCGCACGAATTTGCCGTACCATCTTTTCCAAAACAATTTAATGTACTCGTACGATTGTTGGAGCAGTAGTAAAAGAGAATAAGGAAAGAAGGAGAAACAAAAACAATAATAACATTTTATTAATATCATGAGCACAGGCAAGAGAAAATTTCCTTTGGATGAACTTTTGAAACTGAATCATTTTATTGCTACATCTGTCCCTCCGAAGAAATATGATCAGCCTAAGAAGTAGAAACACGCACTATTTCATAATAACAATTATAATTTTATTATTGTGTCCCACTCAAACATCTTTGGATGGTGAGTATCCACTCTTGAAAACTTGTAAACGAAACAAATGCATACTTGCACACCAACAGACAATAGGGGTTTGTTGCTTTCTCCACTATAAGATATCCAACACAAGGAGAACCTAACGAGAAGAGATGCAGAAAGGAAAGCGAGTAGAGTTGGGGTAATACGAGATTTGATTGTGTTTACTCTATTTCCTTGGCAAATATTCTTGCTGACTCAGCAGCTCCGCCCGAATATACTCAAAAACAAAACAATCTTTCTTCATCCCTTTTCCTTTCCGTGAGTGTTGTTGGGGCAGTGTGCTCAACTCACTCCGTACATTTGTTTCTCCCCTTGTTGTTATTTTTGTTTTTTGTGTATGTGTTTATACGTATACCAAATATGTTTTTGTTGTGTTGGAATGAGGTATGTGGGAATCTTAAAGGGAAATTCCACCACTTACCTCATGTCCGGGTTGAAACGGGTTCCCCGTAGTGAGTGTCCACATTTCCCTTGACAGATTAGGTTTCTAAAATCTCTCTTGTTCAGAGATGTGCCGTTTTGTAGGTAGCAGGTGAAGTTGATATTGATTGATGAATTTTATTAATAGTTGATAGTACACATTAAAAACTTTATTCGCACACTGTGATTCACAATGATACTACCACTGAGTTTGTGTATAGTTAGATATTCTGTTACTTTCCATTAAAATCACTAATATTAGATTAGATCAAGGAGATACTCGGTAATATAATGTTAGTAGTAATATACTGGCTAGAACTGTCACGTGTAACTTGTACAGCAGATGGTTAATTGGCAATTATCCAAATTCGAGAAATGAACTGATGATGATGATAATGAGCTGACGTATATTAAGATATTTTCAATGTCACTTTCACTTTAAACGGTAATTTATATTATTTTACTTTATGTGATTACTGTAATTTATACAATAATTAAATGTGGTGTTTAGATTTTAGATAAAAGTAAGACGATTGACCACCAGAAATACTATATAGGTATGTAGTAACCTGAGTGAGTAAGGTTTGTTGGAGTAATGGTAACCTTGAAGCAAGATGTTTTATTATTGGAACGTACGACTTTTGTTATTTGCACAAGTGCTAAGAAGAAAGGAGAAAGAGTCGTATTTTTCCTTGGGGCTGATCGCGACGTGGAGCACAGGGAAGCAGTTTATGACTTTCCAAAGTAACAACACATAAATAAGTACAAAAGTGAAGAGGATCCTGCTTAAAAGAGGAATTTTAGCAGTGGTGGTGGTTGTTTGTTATGTTTGTTGTATGATTGTACGAGGAGGAGTAGTGAATGTGTAGAGCGTCACAACATCACAACACTCATATATACAAAGTTTGAAGTGAGGCCTCTTTCACGAAAGGAGAAGCAGCAAGGTTTTCAACCACCTTTTCTCAAACCAACAACACAAGTAGAAGTAGCATTAGTAGTGGTAGTAGTTGTATGTGTGTAAACCTCTTCTGTTTTGATATGAATGAGAGAAAAACTGTGGGAGAAAGAGAATCTGCTTGCTGCTGCTTTTGCTGGAGAGAAAGAGCAAACAAGCAACAACACATAATATTATGTATACACACACATCTCTACATACATACATTCATACACACAAGCACACATTCACGAGAAAGAAAGTCGTTCAGAAGCACCACTGCTGCTGCTGCCACCACCACCACACCACCTCGGCTCAAGTTGAAGCTGTAGTTGTAGTAGTAGTAGTATCATTTTATTGTGTATTCTCCGTCGAAGATCTGGAATTGGTGTGAAGAGGGGATGAAGTAGTACTTTGGTGTGACGTTCACTCCGACGTTCAGTTTTTCCCCCTGTATTATGTGTGTATACACAATAAATGGGAGTAGTAAAGAAGACAAGAAGATACACAGGTATTGGGTCACATACACAAGCTCATACACAGCAAAAGGGAAAGAGAAGGAGGGAAAGCAGATAGGAGCAAAGGAGAGTTGTAAGCTGTGTGCTTGGAGCAGTAGTGGAGTTTAATATTGTTGTATACTACGTGCAATATCTCGACGAATGTTGATGATGCTGCTGCTACTACTACCATGTGAACTACAGTTTGTAGTTTTGCTCATATACACACTCAAAAGACACAACTCGTCTTGTGTACAGTGCAACTTCTCTGTAAGGCCATTCTATATACGGCCAACCTCTACATCAGGCCAGGTAAATTTCCGCCCTCAGTATATGCAATATGGCTTAAGTGGACCTCTATACATGGCCACCC
>JAHZMV010006324.1:0-11663 GCA_027743765.1 Coecobrya sp. COE2
CCTTCTCCATTCACCAAGGTTGTCATGTTCTATCGTACATACTGAGAAAATACAATACTGTTTTGTCTGAAATGGCCGTATTGGTTTATGCATTGAAATTTGTATATTGAAATATAGCTGCCAGTGATGTCCAATTAGTCAATGAAATGATTATAGATAAATGTGTTTCCTTTTCAAGTAAAAGTAAACCGGATTGTTTGAATGACATTACCATCATCGTATGGCTATCGTGATGAAAATATGCAAAGAAAAGGAAGGAAAAGAGGTAATCAATTTCTCTTACAATTGTTAGTATACTGATCACCCCACTATGTAGTAGAGAGAGAAGATGATAAATATTAATTTTGGACAAGTGACTCAATAAGGATGATTGTGTTGAAATGTTGGTTTAATTAATAAAATGACGCATGGGGTCATTCATCGCTATCCATACATCTGAATAGGAGTAATGAGATTAACGTTATATATGAACATTTCCTTTTCTATAGTAACCAATAGCTCTATCATGTACAAATAAATAGATGACTACAGTTTCGTGAGATTCTATGATCTTGATGATGATGACGAACAAGAAGTTCCAATAAAAATATTAATAGGTAACTCGGAACATCAGAGAGCTGACTTGGGTTGGCAAATTGAATTTGTTGCTGGGCTATTTAGGATTGCTTTGATGCAAGAAAAAGCTGTTTCTTTGAATGAAGTCTACAAAATAGCAATGATTACCAAATGAATAATATTATTTTATTAACACTCGAATATAAAGTCATTCTCTTGTGGACTGACTGCCACTGCTAACAGTGATAGGTATGATGTGATCATGCTAATTATTATAAAGCCAGCAATCTGCGTCGTTTTTAGGTTGTATAAGCGGTTATCTAATTCTGTTTTTGCGTATCGTGGAAGTGGTCATATAGTCGGAGTTTCAACACCAGTCAGCAGACACCGATTTTACTACAGAAACATTTACATGTGTACTCACTTGTATGCTTTTTCTTCATATGAGTTAGTTAAAGTGAACAAAGTATGTATTTTTCTGTGTCCAAACACACGAGGAGACAAACGACAACACGACCGCCTGCCTGAGAAAGAGCAGAACAGAGAATGGAGCAGAGAGAGTGACCTTGGCACTAAATATTTACTGGCCTGACTGACTGACTTTGTTTTGAGGAGATGAGGAGAACGAGGAGGAGGCCAAAATGAGAAAACCTGTGCCAGTCAGTAGGCATGCACTCGTTTCATGAATATTAGCACTGTGAAAGATGAATGAGATATGCATGCCGAAGCTCTCTGGCAATGATGATCTTGTGGTGGTGTGGATGGTGTGATAATATTTTTCAAAGCTTATCATGTTTAGGTAAACGGGCTTGCAAAATTGAGTCCTACTCACACACACGTGGAGATAAAATAACAATTTTGCATCTTCTTGGCTTGCAACATGAAGCCATGTGCATATGGCAACGAAAACTCATGGCACGCCGAAGTAATTCTAACGAGTAAACTTTTCTACGAAAATTAACTTTAAACATGCAAATTTTCAAGAAATTGTAAATAATTTTCACAAGATGCTAATAAATTATTTTCATATAGTTTATTTGAGTTTGCTGTTCTTGTGTGCTTGTCTTTGTTGTTGCGAGATCAATAATATTATTATTGTTTCTACACTATTTCCTCCACTTTCAATAGAGCCCAATTTTTCATTAGTAAACTTGTATGAAATACGGAATAACAATAACCAAATCATGGAACAGATACTAGTATTTAAGGATGTCATAAGTTTCAATATATTAAAATTTCTGACTACACAATTTACTTACCCAAATGTAACGATTTAACGGGTTTCTTCAGATTTCCTCCAACTATTTATCAAAGGAATGTGATAATGATGCTCGTTCACTTCTCAACTACCAAAAGTATTAAAAATATATGCCTTGCCACCACTTTTTAATTGTAAAAACCAACTATGAATTTATTTTCAAACTTTAAAAATCCCTTTAAAGTGCTTCTATATGCACATTATGTATGTTATATGTAAAAGGTAGCAAATACTTCGTTTTTTAATGTGTAAAGAGAAACACGAAAAAATGCGGTGGTGTGATGATCGTTGCCGGTCAGCAATCTGAAATTGCTGTGTGCTGCGTCTCAGTATTGATTCACAGTACAGCAAACTGCGTGCTGGACCAAGATGAAGATGCAGCAAGAAGGTCTACTACTACACTAAACATTATTAACATCCCATCATCATGATCATCATCAACAGACCAAGGAGGAGGAGGACGACAATGACGACGAGATCATGTACTCATCGCACATGCCTTTTTTGTACAGCCAGCGCTCTTGTAACTGGCATGCCTATATTTTCCGTTCTCTCTTTTGAAATTCAAATAAGACGAAGCAAGAAAATAATATATTGTGAGGCGAGAGAGTCTCTGGTCTGGTTTGATGAGTGTGTCTGCCAGGAGAAATATAACTATAGTTAACATTATTATTTTTATAGGACATTTTATGCGTGTTTCTCCAGTATACAACGTGCATCCTAAGTACACTAGGCCAGTGGATCAATGGGCGATCCGAACACAAATAATACTTAACACAGCAAGAAAGTAAAGCCAAGATAACCAGCAGCAAAAGAGAATGAAAAAAATAGTATATAAGCATATTAAAATGTGACGATGCTGCATGCATGGTATTTATTTTCAGTTGAACGGAGCGTTAGCAGCGGAGAAGAAAAGAGTAAACATTTAAAATGTAAAGTGGATTGACCAGAGAGACCAGACCGCAAGAATAATATTATTTTCTAATATGTGTACAATTTTATAATAAAAAGTTGTATACAGAAAATGAAGTTAGGTGGTAATGTATCAAGTTTGTTTGGTGCATTCCTCTTAAATATTACGCAGCAGCACTCTCCGAGACACAATTGTGTAATGCAATACCATGATGTGATGTTAAGCGATGATGCATATAAAATATGCTGCAGAGTATGATGATGATAAGTGTTTTAATAGTATAGGACGTACAAGGAAAAAATTATTTTGTGGATGGATTTATATTGGAAACCTGACAAAGTCATGGTAGTAATTTATGCAATATTTCTTAAAGTCATGTCTTGTTTATCCTGAACTGCCATGCTGCAACGAGAGGAGTAGAAGAGTACGGCTCTGTTAATGACAATATTTGTAGATGCGAAATTGTGCCAATAAATTAGTAAATAGAAAGAGTGGTAGTTATTTTGCATGTTGTTTGGTCTGGTAGCGTTGTATTCATAAATTCTACTAACGTCACATCTCAACCAACTTAAACTTAAAATTAGTCTTTTTTACATATGCAAAGTATAGTCACTTTCGTCGTATGTACATAGATGCTATTGCGCTGGCGATATTGGAAGCTGAGGAGAGAGCAAAAAAGAAATATTTAAAAAACGACGTTACACATGAATGCATGTAATATAGGTAAGTAGGTACGCCAACACGTTACCTGACAAACGATAGAAAACGGATTCAGGTGAACGGAGGTGAGGAGGAAAATAGAAATTGGGAAAAGCTGTGAGACGATGGAAGAATGACTTGTTATGTAACATACATCTTGTACCTTACAGCGTATTATACAAACTAAGCAAAATCCCAAAAAGTATTTAAAAACCTCTTCGTCTCAGAGTACACAGTGGAATAGCTTTTGCCTCTGGATGAACAAGCTTAATATATACGCACTTAGTATGTAATTGTGACCGTAATTAAAGGACAATATTAACTTTGTTTGTTTGGCAAACAATGCCCCATCTAATTCCAAACCAGCCGTTTCATGCTCTGCCATTAGTAGTGGCATGTGTGCTGATGTGCGTGCGTATATAGAATCCACTTCCACTTACAATTTACAACAGCTTAAAGTAAGAATTTCTCGATCGCCCTTCATCGTTTTCATATGACGCTTTTGCTCGAAGGAAGGAGGAATCACTCACGTAGCTCACAGTCGATCTTTGACTTTATAGAGAAGAAAGCAAGGCACAGAAAACCCAGAAGACTTGCACACACGAACTTATAGAAAACAGGGTTCCTTATTGGCAGTGGAGAATGTGTCGCTTGCGTGAAAAGTTTGGAGTGATAACTCTTGTAAAGATTTCAGTCCGTCGACAGACGGTAGTAAAAATGTATCTAAATAAGAGGAAAAGTTTTCTCTGGCCTTGCTCGCTCATATAAGATTTATTTGCTGTGGATTATGATATTATTTCTGTTTTACAACGGATGGAGAAAAGTAGAGAGAGAAAAAAATAAGAGAAATATAGGTAAATAACGTTCCTTGTCTGTATCTCGACAAAGGGACTATTAAACATTATCCTACCTAACTAAAATACCTGACCATTAATATTTCTTATATGAGAAAATATATATCGTGTGGTGTCACAAGCAGTAACTGGTATTTTTGTTTCATTTTCCTCCTTCATCTTTTAGGATGATAACTTTACGGCATGGCATATTAGAGATTACAATATGTATAACGATCAGTTAATTCAAAAATCAAAACCTGATGTCGCATCAAACAGTGGTTATATCATTTCTTGTAACAAAAAAACTAGTTGAAACATTCAATAATGTCAAGCATGTTTGTTTGTAGTGGAGTAAAAGAAGTTTAATATTTTAAATATTATGGCTTTGACCTTGTCAACTTCTTTCTCGTCGCGTCACATCAACACAACCACTTCAATGTATCTTAAATCTGGTCCGCTTCGTGTATTGCTTCATCATCGTCATATCTTAACATGCGCATCTGCATCTCATCCTCTCGATTGATTAGCCTAAAGTAGTAAAGAAAGACCGGAGATGTTTTTCTTGTTAGATGAGTTGTGATTTTCATAGCCATTGGAGCATTAAGCATAGTTTGGAATAATATTTCGCTATAGTTTGGACCATTCCAACCCATCCATGCTAAGTACGTCTACGTCTACTACGTACCACGTGCCGTTTACAATTGTCTTGTAGTAGAAGGTAAACTACATTCAATTTATGTTAGATAGCGTATTTGCCAAAACGCGCATATTCTGTGCCTATTTAGTATATTTAGTATACCGATTGTCTTTTTGATGATAACATTGTTAAGGATACTAGAATATCTTAAAAATAATATATGATCACCGGCTTTTTAAAGGTGAGCGAGTTAGTTTTCTGAACATGACCGGCCGGATCATAATTACTTGTGTTGCGTACCTACCAATCATTTATATTTGATCACCTCGACTCATGTTTATCCAGTGAGATTTCTTTAATTCACTCTACACATTTGTAGATAAGCATCAACTGATTAGTGTTCAGAGATCAAGCTAGTTTAAACCGGGTTGGCACTTTAATAGGTTATGTCTAACTACACAGTATAATTATTTTACAATAGTTGCATGCGTGTTTTATGAAACATATAAATAAATTATTTCACCTATCAAATCATTCATTATTTTTAAGCGTACTTACACATGTAGATAAATGTGCATAATCATGATAATGTTTTCATATGGAAAACAATAGGAGTCAGTAACCAGTCAAGAATACTCAACGACTTTTGTGCAAACTCAAATGTAAGCAACAGAAGCTCAAGAATATAATATTGATAGTTTATAGGCTCCATGATTGATTTGAAAACTTACTTTATAGATAGGCCGGTATAAATAATCTTATGGCCATACATGATTACACTACCTTGGAATAGATGCATTACGGTCGTATATCAGGTTTGTTTTGAGTTTTTACACACAAGGTCATCATTATCACACGACACGGCATGCCAACTCTCCACTTGTACTCTTCAACTCCATGCAAGTCTTGTATCTCAGATAAAAATGCCGAGTGTTGTTGCTAGTCCACTAGTGTGGATAAGCATCACCACTGATTATAATTTTGAGACGACGACGACTGTGGAATCAAGAGCAAGTATAAACTTTTGCACATCTTCTCTACTGATGCTTCTTCTTTGGCTGTTTTAACGAACTAGGCCATGGTCAAGGTAGACAAGAACACTAAAATATCCAGTTTTTGTACAGTAGCTGTCCAGATACGAAACATTCCAGCGTCCATGAATCCAGAGCTATCATTTATGTATTTATTTACTGGACCAAAAATATATACCTACGTGTCTATAGCTGATCTAACTGACTAATCTACTCCAGAATTGAACCATATTTTTGTAGACTTTTTGCATTCATCCGTTTTACTTGGATTCTACTGCTTGGATTCATACCACTTTCATTACTTTTACGTCTCACAAAATCAAGTGGAAACTTTCTCCATCGCCACTTCCAGGACTTATTATTAGTTTCGTTCTAGATATATGTATATGCGTACATGACAACAAACATGACAACCGTGGGTAGTTGGACTTCATTTCTTCCTTCCCGAAGTAATAATGATAAATTTCATGAAGTATTTAATTCCATGTTTTATGAATCATGATAACTGATGCTTGAATTAAAAATAAACACATACGAAGATTAAAACAAAAAAATGTGTGTTGTTCACAGTTATTATGCAAATGTTTCATTTTTATTTATGACTGCCACTTTTCAAAATGTCAACGAGTAAAGCCGTACTATTTCATAGTTACAATCACTAAACTAAAGTATTAAAAGCATAACAGCGCAACAAACGCTAATCGACTCCATTCTTCTAAACTCTAGGATCATATAAATTAAAACGAATTATGCAGGACACGAGGGGCAAAACGAATTGATTAAAATGCGCACATTAAAGTTTAACATTAGAGTATACTATTTACTGAATAAAGTACAAAAATACGAGTGAATTAGTAATCAAACGGTTTTCATCAGTTTTGCAAGTTAAACATGGCACTAGTGTCTGGATACATAACAGCCTGTAATGATGTTGTTCCAGAACTTCCGCCACTGCTTGACTGATGACTTTGAATCGCCGCTAACTGGATTATTAGTAGGAGCGGACTTGGGAATCGGATGGTGACCTGAAGAATGACTATGGTGGTGAATCTGCGAATGGGAATTCGAAGATGGGGGATGCTGCTTATTTGTCAAATTAACTTCTCCATGAAACGAATCAGATCGTGAGCTTAAGTCAATCAATTCTCGAAGAAACGAAGATGCTGACTGATCTTGACCAAAGGATGACCTCAACGAGAGATCCACAAGATTGCCCTCTGAACACAATTCATGAGACTGCTCCTCCGTACGAGAAATAAGATCTGAAATGAAACATATTAGAATGGTTAATGTAATTTTCAAGGAAGATGTATATTAACTTTCCCATTTATATTAATTAGAAATACCTATTGGCTGTCTGAATGCTCCCGTAAAATCATTCAAAGATAATTCCCGTTCTACCATTTCCACTGTTTTGTGGTATGGTACACTTAAGATACTCGTTGAAGTACTTCCAGTCCCATTGCTAATGCTTGTGTAATGACTTTGACTGTTGGTGCTGCTGCTAGTATTACTACTATTCCCATTGATGTTCATGGACATGGTGCTAACATTCATCGATGAATTCCCTCCTACCGTTACATTCACGACTCGGGAGCTCAGATCCATTAATGGTTGCGTATGTCCAAAGTCCTGTCGTACACATAATTCCAATGGATCTCGTTGAAACACTTTTGTGAGTTCCATAGGCATCTCTTGAAAATTGTTGGAGTCTTTGTAGCTAAGTTCCATGGGTTCACTCTGCTGAGTAAGCGATCCAAACGTTGGAATATTTACTGCACTGGAACTAGACGATACAGGCATGCCATGGCCTGACGAACTAGCTGTGGAATGAGGGGCTGTACTAGAAGCAGGACCGTGATGACTGCTTCCAATATGTGAATTTGACGAGTGTCCGGGTAAATTCACACCATGATGAGCATGTACAACAGAAGAATGAGACGTTGCATGATGAGCCGCATTAATTGAGGTAGGAATGGCGTTCACACTACTTTGTTGGTGCTGTGAATGTGAATGGTTGTTATTATTACTGCTAGAAGTAAGAGATTCAGAGGAATGTACGGTTCCAGCACAGTCCAATAGGTCAAGACCGTTAATTGTGGACAAGCTCGTTGAGGCACTGTTGTGGTAATTTTTGGAATTTGGCAGCACCACCGGTTGCCAGACAGTCTGAATGTGATTTTGAGACTGAAATTGGTTCGTGTGATGAGTTTGGCTAGCACTGCTTGGGGCATGGTTACTACTATGAGCAGAATGGGTGCTGTTATTATGAGCGTGGACATTAACAGGATGATGGACATGATGATGACCGTGCGACCCAATAGGAACTGACTGGGACTGAGTGTGTGCCAAGCTTAGATTTTCGTTTGTGGAAATATTTGACGCCACATGCAGAGGTAAAGGCGAACTATGGGAGTGGCCACCGCTGCTACTGTTACTTGGCAACAGGGACATATTGCCGCACGGGGGTTGCGAAGGAAATGTTTGCGAAGATGTGCTTGAAGTTTGCACTCCGAGATTATTTGAAGAACCGGAAAATATTCCTGGCAGTGGTCGTAATACAGTTTGGGTTTGCGTACTGGAATTCTCCACCGATGCACCAATTTGAAAGGATGGATGAACAGCGATATTGTTATGAGAATGGGCTTCAGTAGATGACGTATGCGGTTGCGAGGCAGACGTTATCTGTGTAGTATCTTGAGATTTTGTGGTTGCACCGGATGTACCTGCAATCACACTTTCCTTTTGTGTCAAGTGTGTCACTGAACCTTGGGAAGTCTTAGCACAAGCCACTAACATTTTCTTTTGATGAATAATTTCATTTGGTTTGAGAGGCACGACGTTGTTATTGCTTTCCACCATTTTCGGAGGAGGAATCATGCTACCTTTTGGTCCCAGCATGGAATGATGATGTTTCTTAAAATGTTTGGCGTAGTTACTAAAGCAGGAAAATACTTTTAAGCAATTTTCCACTGGACATCCAAACGGTCTCTTTCCACTGTGAGAATTCATGTGTTCTTGTAGTTTTGCTTTGGTGTAAAACGCTTTGGGGCACTGCACACATGGAAATTTTTTGCTCCCTCGGTGTAGTTTCATATGCGTTTTGAAACTAATCATGTTTTTAAATGTTTTTTCACACTGAGGACATCGTACATCCGTGAGGGGCTTTTCATGGGTTTTCTTGTGCCAGCTTAGCTGACGAAATGTTTTGAAGCGTTTGCTGCACTCTGGGCATTCAAATTCCTTGTCAATGTTGGTATGATGAACTTTTATGTGATGTTCCAACGAAGTCTAGATATAATTAAACAAATCATATTTAGCTATACACATATCATTATTGCTCATTCATACACAAGTATTTGAAATTTGTAATAAAAGCTTACTTTCTGTGAGTAGGAAACTCCACAATGGCTGCAGGTGTGTCGACGACCTTTGTGTGCAGCAATGTGAGTGTCATATCCATTTTTACTCCGCAAAATCTTGTCACAATAGTCACACTTCCAGTAACCATCCTTTTCCTCACTTAAGCATAAATTAGATGCTTCACTTTGGCTACTTTGCTCTTGAGAGTCAATAGTTGTAACGGTTCTTGAATTACTATTGAGATCAACTTTAACCAATGCATGCGCCACGTCGATTTTCTCAGAAGCTTTTATTGGAGAAGCACTAAAGTTAACTGCTGACCCACTTTCAGGATAACCAAGCTCCTTCCCTTCAGATGTCATTGTAGAGGAGTCGTCATTTGTACAGGGTGGATTATCGGAGAGTTGATTATAAGAACTTTCACCAGTTTGATGCGAATTTTCACTGGTAACTGTTGAAGAACCGGAAGGACCTGCCGAACTGGAATATTTTTTACGTTCATGTGATGTAACGGCAGTGTTGTTGGAACTGTACTGTTTTCCCGATGTCTGACAAACTGAAGACCTATTTCCCATTTGGTTGTGCTTCGACGTAATGTGAACATTAAGGTGATCTTTGGTAGAAAATCCTTTATCACAATCAGGACATTTAAACACGCCAGTCATTCGATGTCGATGTATATGCTGCCGGATAGTGTCATAATTGGAACTAATTCTTGGACAAGCGGAGCATCCAAAAATTGGATCATTTTGGGAGTCCGTATTATGGCTTTTATTATGATGCGATGTTAACGAGTCCTTATCTTTAAAATGGGATGTGCACAATCCACAAACTAAATGGGCATCGTTTTGACTATTGTCACCACTGCCACCATAGTTTTCATTGTTGTACATTGGCGATTTCCCAGACATATTTTTAGGAGGTAGGTCATCACTCTCGTTTACAGATTGTGACGTAAAGGTTTTTGCGTCGCGATTATTAGGATATTTATTTACAGACAAGGGTGGCGAATGACCCTGTAAGGCAACTTGAACATTTTCGTCATTCTTTACTGTTCCACTCTCATTTGAGGATATACACTCCTGTGCTGATTTTGGAGTTGTATTTTCCTCCTCTTCTGAAGACACTGATGCAACAGAGCTTGGTGGCTCATCGCATTCAATAGCTGGTTCCGCTAAATCAGGTTCAGGAGCAGAAATAACGGACGACGTTGGAAACATAATATGACATGATGAATGTGGAGTTAACGAGGAATGATACATTCGTTTCGGACTTTTCAGGGACTGCTTATTCCTAAGTTGAAGAAGACTCTGCTCCTGAGATTTTTCAATTGACTTAGCAATAGCACTGAGTTTCTCTTGAGCATCCACCACCGAGTCTTTAAACTGAGTATATGATTCTAAGCTGGTGCAACAACTAGTGCAAATTTTCTTTGGCAATGAATCCTCCTCAAGAACCTTCATAAGTAAAATATACACACAGTTTGTTAGTACATACATATTCCAAAGTTAAAACATGGGATAAGACAAATTACATAAAATAAATCTCTTGTTTACAAGAATTGCGACCGTCTTCCGAATTTTTTCAGGAATTTGCAGTCGTTTCCCTTCTTCTCCAAAAATGTACACTCCTTGCTTCACCTCCAGAGCACACATTCGACAATATTTCCATACAAAGGTGGACGACGGACATGAAGAGGTTCCCACCTCCGATAATGTCCCCGAGTTCACCGACAACATTGCGCCAATCCTCTCCACGAGATCCTGTTATCTAAACAATCCAAGTATTCATATTACCCTCATGAAAATAACTACATATATAACCCGCAACAAACTCTTATAATTAACTCACCTTACAAAACCTCTGCTTATTGCTTCAACAATGAAACAAAAGACAATCCTCCAACATCTCGTCTACTTCCTTTAAAACTCGACAAACTCGACCGTCTTCTGCTGCACCATGTCTTACATCAGCTTCCCTCTTAAAGGCCATCATCGTGAACCGTTGTACAAAATGTTAAATACTACCTTAACTACTCCCATTTAATGGAAAGCGGAAATAATTCAGAATTCTTTTCTAAAAACCCACAGGGAACTGGGACCAGACAAAAAATGTCACGTCGTTATACATTTAATTTTTAATCATTGTCTCAGAATGACCCAAGGACTCCACTTTTAAATCAGAGCAGCAGACTTACATATTTTAAAACCCTGATTAAATCTTCACCCCTTCTTATTATGCTTTTGGCTCTCTGCTCAGCTGCTGCAACCTCATTTATCACCTCTTCACACCATTTTTTATCCCGATAAACTCATCCTTCTCATTCGCATCATCATTTCCTTTACTTGGTTTGCTGTACATTCATCTGTAC
>JAHZMV010006325.1:0-18796 GCA_027743765.1 Coecobrya sp. COE2
GATGTTGATTTTGCAAATATAACAATTCGCCAGATTTTGGGAAGCAGCATTAAACTTATTAGGTATGTATAATTCTAAAGCTTTGAATTTTGACGCTGACGCGTATAACGTACGCTTAAATTCTCAAAACGTGCTTTTATTTTTGTACTGATTTACTAGAATATAATAGATACATAGTTTAAGACTTTTGTATTCATTATTTTACGGATTCATTATGAGTAATACGATTGATTTTATCAATTTGCAATGCCGCTTTATGATGTATTAAATATTATGAGTAAATAATTTACAAGTTTTGTATCATTCAGGGACAAATGTCGGTGTAAAAGCAAGAGGTAAGGGTAGTTGACTGCCTGCGGGTTTCTTGTATGGATACAGTTTATATCCTGTGGTAAAGTGATATGTACAGAAGGAACTTTTGCCTAGCAGACAGGAATTGGTACCTTCATGAAGAGCTATTTTTTTCGGAAGAATTATACTATTTTCTTTAGCACAACGAAGATTCAAAATTAGTCATCAAAATATCTTTTCTGTCGTAATGCATAAAAATTTAGAAACGCATCCTTTAATTTGGTCACTCCTATTCAATGTAGAAAAATTGTGAGTACAAAAATAAGTCTCCTGCAAAGTGACAATAACAATAGAGCTGATAACTGTGGGTCAATAACTCGGTGAACCTGTCTGCAAAATTGGGTAAAATCGAAGTACGCATTCGACAAAAATCATGACTTCTCAAAACATTAACCCGGTGGTAATAATAATGAAGGAGTTTTCAGCACCCATTTAAATTACAATTTGATTATAGTACCAGCAACTTTACTAGTGTCATAATTGCATTGATATTTCATCTTCTAATGCAACACACTGTGAAGGCGAAGAAGGGAGGCAGCAGGTGCTGTTTACGATACTCCATTATCGTCATGTTGGTGAAATATTATCGTACGAAATTACACTAAAGTCCTCTCATCATGAACATACACGTCCACAACATTCTTTGAAATTTCAACGCATTGCAAGTACATAAAAGCAACGGATGGTGTAGTAATATCGTGCGTGATCTACCACATGCATGTTATTAGAGGCATCACAGCAAACAATACTGTGAAAACGAGAAATGACGAGTGCGAAAAGAAATATCGATCGAAATGTTCTCGGCAAATTTTTGAGTCGTAATTCTCCAGTATAAGTAAGTAGTAGTAAGTAACATCATCACAACAACTGGAGTAGGTATGTCACTCGAAGTTTTGGCTGAGCACACACACTAGTTGTGCAACAAACGACAGTTCAGAAGAATATAGAAATAGTTCAAACCTTTTCTTGCCTTCTCTCCCTCCTCCTCTTCAGAAATGATAGTAAATGGTTTGCTGGTTCCTGTATGAGCTCTTGGCAAAAGTTGTCTTGTCTGGCTGTGGCTGGACTTGAACTGGAATACAGAGAACGGCTCCTTCCAGGCATCCATAATAATAAAGTGTATAAATAGTATTATAGGAGGACATCGCATTACTGAATGTGCATGCATACCCAGCCTACTAAATTAACATGACTCGTTTCCTGCGTTTTCTACTCTGCATGTGGGATTGAAAAGGAAGAGATCGCTTTTATGCTTTCCCTTTTTTGCTCTATATGCTGGGAAATGAAAGCAGGGAAAACTATATTAGTCCACCTATATTCACAATGCTGCCACTTTATATGGGGTTATATAAGAGAAAGTAGAAAGTGTTCATGCAAGTTCCATGTACGTTACGTGCATACGATGATAATAGATGCTGAAGCAACATACTTGCTTTCCTTAGTCACACACTTTCAGCTCTGGAGATCGGTCGGGGTGCCGTTACCTTTTGTTTAAGTCTCTGTTCTTGTGTTTTTCCTATTTCCAATTTCAGTCTTTTTAAAAATCCACACATTCAAGAATTACATTGTTTAATAGCCGCGTTAGTTTGTGTAACTTGTCACCATTTTAGTGCTACATATTCCTTTCAACTAATTTTACGCAACTAGTATTTTACGAGTGAAAAGTCGTGTGCCGTATAACTTGCTGTTCGTAACAACAAGTGTTTGTCGTGTTTCCTTTTAATTTATACGCTACTAGGTCGTTAGTGAGCCATAAAATTTAATTTGTAAACTCTCATTTCGGTTGTATACACAAGGTCGAAGTTTTAGCTGGTTGAAGCAGAGAGCAGCAGGTAATATGATATTTCACGCTGTTACTCGTTATTGCAATAGATCAAAATACTTTTTTCAATAAATTAAAATATCCGCTCAAAACTTTTTGTAACCCTTTAGTAAATAATTATTTAAAAATTAAATATAACTAGTTGCATACAAATATATGTATGTTACAATTTGACACAACAATATTAGATAGGTTGATTGATAGGTATATTTCTTCATTCAGATAATTGCAAACTCGTTATAGCGTAATGTAATATTAGCTTTTACTTTGCACTTGCAAAAAAATCATTTTGCATCATAAATCATTTGCGTTATTGTCAATCTTTTCTTAAATCTAAATTCTCGTTGTGAATTCTTAATGACAAAATGCTTGACATAAAAACTTGAAAAATAATTTCTGAATATGCAAAAAAATATTAAGAACCAATAAGTAAGCAAAGCAAAATAATCATGAGCAAAATTATTAGGCCTTAAAATCATTTTGTACTTCTTAAATAAAATCGGTTGCTATTACAGGGAAGTCGTGACTGATATGTATGCAAAACAGAACGACAAGCCTATCGGTCATAGTCATTATTTACTTGGTATAAACATGAACAAGCCAAACAAAATATTAACCACTACCAAGAAAATTCTCAGGAGCTAATTATAGAATACTATATAAATAATGATTGCACTACAACTTATGTTTCACTCATTCAATATTTGACGAATTGAGTAGTTGTTGGAACAACTTAAAGAACAGAATGAGATGTAAGGATTTTTGTGTACGAAACAGTCGTGTACGCAATTGTAGATAGTTTCCTTTAGGTAAAGAGAAATTCGGTGACTACCCCCCGTTGTTTTAATCTGAGCTCATACTGTGAATTTGGAAGAAACAAAACGTTTATTAACCGTTTTAGGGACAAAAGCCTCATCATGCCTCCACCACCACCACCAGTGGAAGAAGCGCCTCCCATGTCGGAGTTGGAGGAATTACAATTGAGGGCAAACACGACAACCGATGAGGTATGTGGTATTGTTGACAATTTATTTATAGACATTTTAAGAGCTTGAGACTCAATTATTGACAAAATAACATGGTGAGTTACTAGTAAACAAGTAAGGAGCTCATTTTTAATACAGTCTGTCAAAAGTCAAAGAATTTGGCAAAAAAAAAAGTTTTCACTTGCAAAGATAGTGTTCATATAGTTTTGCTCTGTACATCTCAGCTCTTATTCCTTTTTACTTTACATAATTTGTTATGTAATGTAGTTGGAATTATTTAAATATGATACACCATCTATTTAAGGAACAGCATAATTGAGTAATAAATATTTAGGGTTGGTTAACGTTAAGTTTAAGTGGGTGTATATGATGCTAATAATATGTTTACCGTCGGTATATTGTGAACCCTGAGCATAAACAATCTTCACTACCTGCTACCTGTTATGAAAATCCAATCCGTACCGAGAGAAGCGAGAAGAGTGGTACGCCTAAAACCCTTGAGAATTAATATTGTAGACACGTTTGTCCATGTAAGCTACGTTATGGAATTCATTTCGTCAGCACGTCAGCACTCAATATGAAATGTTCCGATGAAAGGGAAAATTGAATTAATGACTGATATCTACATTAGTTGTACCGATTGTTTATGATTTGGCAGGAGACTAAACCTAAACTTTGGAATAGTTGTACTGGAGCAGTATCAAATGAAATTCATAAATTCGCAATAAAACGACATGTTAAACCGTATATCTTTCAAATTATTGACTGAATTAATCTTCATCTGAAAACTGTTGAACATATACCGACCGAAATTAATCACACAAAGAAAACATTATTTGTCCCATGCCACTTGTTTACTTAATCCCCATATTACCGAATCCGGTACAGTTTATTTCAAAATAGCTTTTCTAAATCATCACTTGTCAAAATTTTCATATACCATTATCTTCTCTTGTTACTCAAACTTCTAGGAAAAATCACTGATAATGCTTGTTGGAGCTCTTTTTAATGAGATTATCACTTTTTCACGATTTGTGCATTGTTAATGTATACATAAATACTCAACAGGGATTTATATGTACATAGGTATATAATATGTAGGCGGTAGTTGATATTTATAACCTTGTACTGATAGCGTCTGCTCATTAAATTTACTATTTGCAGTCACTAGACAGCACTCGACGGATGCTTGCCCTTTGTGAAGAGGTAAAAGGAACCTTCATTATCTTTTCTTTTCATGTTTACACGTTGTGGCCACATTAAAAATACCTACTTGTGTTGCTGTATAAGCATTATACAAACTACAAGTTTTATAATATGCAATCACTCATACACAGAAATGAATGTTTTAATTAATAGAGCAAAGAAGCAGGGATTAGAACGTTGGTGGCTCTCGATGATCAAGGAGGTATTTGTTCTTTCAGAGATCTTTTCTCCAATCTCAATTTATACACAATTATGCTATGGCTATATTCTTATGAAACGCTTTATAAACAAGCCTTTTATCCCTCACTTACGTGATAGAACAACTGGATCACATCGAGCAAGGAATGATACAAATAAATGAGGACATGAAAGAAGCAGAGAAAAATTTACAGGGAATGGAAAAGTGCTGTGGACTTTGTGTGCTTCCATGCAAAAAGTTAGAATACATGTTAAAACTTTCGTCTAATACATCTTATTCATTTTCTAACCAACGTAAAACAAATGAGTCATAGATAAGTTCATTTACTGCCTTTAAACAGGTCATCTGAATTCAAAGAAGATGAGGGGACATGGAAAGGCAATGAAGATGGAAGAGTCTGTAACAGCCAACCAACTAGAGTTTGTGACGACAGGAATGGAATACCAACTTATGGAGGATATATAGCCAAGTACGTCATATATAGAAAGCCGTATTTGGAACTTACGCTGTTTCTATTTTTCTTGAGTTGTGTGCTTGTATGTTTTTTGCGCTTTATGAAAGCTATCCATTAGTGAATACATTATCTATAATTCATCCTCAACAAAAAAGTGAAGTGAAAGTACAAATATCAAATATGAAAGGAGGTTCGGCTAAGTACATAATGGTCAGTCGTTGCATAAAACTGCAACAAATTGGGGCATTGTGATCAATATGAACTTTCTGTTCATGCAATGCAAACAAAACGTACGCGAATATTTTCATCCGCTAACAAGCCAATAATTAGTAATCGACGACTGACTTAGTAACAGTTTTCTACGATTAGATGTCAACATTTTCCTCAGATAGGGGGATGTGTAAATATGAGAGACTTTTCACCTCAATTATTTCTATTTTGCTGAATATCCGTTTCGTAATGAAATGCACATTCATTGATTAAAGATGATTCATTGACACAATTTCTTAAATTTCATAGTCATACAGATTCCTAAATCAAACTACCTTAACTTTGCTTTAGCTACTTTTGTTAACAATTAGCTCATTTGAGTTTTCTCCTAACTATTTCATTGTATTAGGTAAGTACATAAATGTCATTTAATAATATTACTACGTAGGAATTCAATAGAGACATTTATTCAGTTGTTTACTACTTTTTAAATATTTTAGGCTTCTTCCAATGAAGTTCGAATTAAAACGGCCAACGAAAGAGCCGGAAAACTTCTCAAGTAACCGTGTCTCTTCCTTGATTGTTTAATACGCTGCAATTTGTCTTCAACTTCGAAAGCAACTGTCACAAATAATTTGCAATTTTATAGCTTTTCTGTTACCTGCTTCTGAACCAACCTGTATCTGAATGCGCGAGTTATTATATGCAACACTGAAATTCTAACTTGTACCGAATCAAACATTGACAACGACAAACTACAACTTTTACCACAATATGTATGTATATATTCAATGGGCATGCATGGTTCGTGGTACACACATAACAATTGCGCCCACACAAAACTGAGCTCCTGTCTGAGAGTGAGATGATATTTAGTAATACTACATAATCACCTGGAAAGTACATGTTTTCAATCTGATTAACACTCTTTCTCTACAAAATGATATTATTTTTTATTGGAAACCGTCTTTATTACAAAAACTTTCTTTAAAAAGTTTTCTGTCAAAAACCGACTACCGAAATGCTGAAATTTTTTCTTTACTAATATATACCTATACAATATGATATATCTGTAAATATCTACGTCTTCAACAGGGATCCTATAATTTTGCCAAATTAATCGATGCTAAGAAAAGGGACCTTTCTGCAACATTGCAAATACCCCCGAATTCGAGTTTGAATCTTGCCATAAGTATATTTACCACTGTATGTACATAACCATTTCATACCATAAAATTACCAAACCATAAATTTATTATTTACACGAATCAACAAGTACACATCAAAATTTTTACCCGAAACAATCTTCTAGGATAGGTCGCTCTATACAAGAAACCTATATACGATATTCTTATTACTTATTATGTATGTAACTGTAAAAAATTGTGCAAACAACAGGGCCCATTATAGTACACATTTTCGAGCTCCATATTATCATCGTATCAAAAAATTTGTATTCTTCCTTTAATCATGTAGCATGAATATCAAAATTGGATGTGATCTTCAAAATTTATCATGTTAGCTTGTATGTAAACGGTATGCAAAGAGTACTACCGTAAAATGTAATTTAGTATTTACTTAACAATATATATTATATGTAATTACTATATGTTTCGAAGAAGAAGAAAACTATTTGCAAAAATAGGAAACCACCACTAGGTCGTTCATTGACCAATATAAATGGCAACGTAGAGCTAGAAACCTATAATATGTCTGTTCCCATCAATTGAATATCAGGAGGACAAACGTAGCTAAAAACTTATAATACTCCAATGAGAAAAAAAGAAACTTACATTTGGAAACAGTAAATTCTATTTGTGCAAAAACTATCCTTATTTTAAACCAAATATCATTTTAAGAGAAACCTTAGGAGACTGGACACGATAGTCAATGAATGAATTTAAAGAAAATTGCAACAGAAGGAAACACTGAAAACTTTTGTATTCAAATGTATACATACTACTGTGCATAGCGTGTAAACATATTTTTTCGGGTACTGTAGTAGAAGAAACAACAACAATAATGATATGATATTTATGCAACATAAAACAAAACATTGGCCAAACCTTAGACTAGAGAACAAAATGTAGTCTGAGGTCAAATTTACAATATTGTGGTTAACCATCCAAGAAGAAGCTATGCAGTTATCAAACAAACGAAATATATCTTTCTTACACAACAATATTAAGAATAAAAACAGATTTTTTTAAAACGAAAAGTATATTCTACTAAGAGGGAACGACTGTCACATAATCATGGAATCTAATTACAATCATAGCACTCATCAATCATTGGAGAGAGAATATCACGTGATCATATACAATCTTGAGAGAATATTAGATAACGAAATATTATCATACATAAGTAATTAAATTAACTGTTCTCAAAAAATGAGCAAAATCACACGAGTTCATAATAAATTTTACACTATTTCATGAAATATTATATATATTATACAGAAAATCGATTTCAGTTCTAAATTGTAACATCGTTAGAACAAGAAAATGGCTTTCATAAAGAGGAATAGTGAAAAAATAAGGCGAAAGGATTAAGTAACATGCGTAGTTGTTAATTTGAAATTTTGACAAAACTTTTAGAACATTTGTAGCTTACTTCTAGTGTGGTAGGTAGAAGTATGTATTTTGGTAATAATAATATAAAATGAAATCAAAAAATATGTAGTTGGAGAAAGGCTAGACGGATAAAATAAATAAATTCAGTACGGAATAATGAGGATAAAATCAAATGGAATGGGAAACAACGCAATCACTTTAAATCGTCTTCAAGCACGTTTACTTGTAGTTACATAAATAGTTAGACAGTCAGTACAGGACATGCAGGCCAGGATTAAAATCTTGAAATATATAAATAACTCATGCAGCGATATGCATCTATGCAAAACAACTATTTATAGTTAATATACCGATCGAACACTTCGATAGAAATAATAGTGATTTAGAACATAAATTAGTAAAATAAATATGAAAAACTTTAACTTTTACATACAATAAAATGATGTATAATTAATATAAATGAACAAAATAAGTTAGTGTGAAAACAATGTAGTTCTTGCAGGTACTCTTATGAAAAAAAATAATTGTCAAAGAAAGTGAAATTAAATTAAGGACATGTTTGCAAGCGTGAAATGAATGGAACCAGCTTGTCTGGTAAGGCTGGCTACAGGTATAAAAGTTGTGAAGTACATATATAGTTAGCATAGATAGATTATATTTAACAATAAGTAACGCAGAAAGTCAGTAATTCCCATCAAGGTGCATATGTACGTATATACATACACTTTATGGAGTCTATTAATATCCTTGAAAGTATGCAGTAACCGGCTGGATTTTATACGTACATAAGTACATTACATTGTACCAATAACAGGTACTTTGAATATGAACACGGGAAGTATTGTATACCTAGATTCAAATTAGTATACAGGAAACACACTTATTTATAAAATATTTGTATAGTTTTAAAGAATGTGTTTCTTAACACTCATAACAGCAATATTGACTAACTTTAAGTAAAATATAACGTTAGTAGTATTTTGGATAGTTTAAAAACTGTAATAACATTACTATTATTATTAGTTTACTGCAGTATACTTTTAGTTGTATAATCGCAAATGTGTCTAGATCACTTGGGACGAGTGAGTTTGAGTTTTGCTGCTGCAGAACATTGCTGGGGATTACGGATGTAGAAAACTATTTAGATATTTTGAATTTGTAAACTTTCGACTATCGACGAGTAGTTCAAAAATAATAAGAGTAAACCATTTCTGTGAAATGAAGTCGAAGATTTCAAAGTGTTCTATAACAAAGATAATAGAATTTTTTATTAACAGTTCTCCAATATGCTGCCACTGGAATACAGCTACATATTATGCGCATTGGCATCTCTTCAGTTGCTTTCTTTGGGTCATACATGGACGCAAAAACTCATTAACTCATATATGGTTAAAATTTGAAGGAAGCACATTTCCAAGATGTTTCTGCGTGCTACCTGAAAACAGTATTACTTGTGTAAAGTATATACGAAGATTTGCACAATGATCTTTCTATCAACGATTTTTGACAGTTGTCTGACATTTTTGGTTCCATTTACACTAAAGCTGAATGAATATGAGAAATATCATGTAGAATATATATAAATAGCAAGTATAAAATTTGGTTATTGAAAACACTGGTTTTTAGAAATAATATTGTTGGAGAACGTAGTAAAATCAGTATCCAAGTAGTCTAAAACCTAAATTATTTTTAGGTTGCAAAATAGCTTGTGAATCATAAGTCACACCGACAATGGTCCAAAATTCCACAATATGTGGTTGATCAAGAAGAATGTATATTTTAAGAACTGTTGGTAGACTTTTTTATTCCGGTGCTCAGACTTATAGTAGCTTCACCGTTTTTACAAGCAGTTGGCCTTTTATTTTTTGTTAGGCTTAACAAGAAATCTAGAGTACGAAATAGATCATACCGGTATTTACCAACAGTGCGTATTAAAAGTTAGTTGAGCATATATAATATGAAATAAGTTTAGTTTTCAAATATACCTACTTTTAATTTACTTTTCTTGCAACCTTCCTGGTTGTTTAACCAACAGTGAATAAGTACCTATGTATTATATGATATTATGCTTGTCTCGTTCATTTAATTTGAAGGAAGTACGAATTTCATTCAGGCTTACAATTTGTTAACTTAGTTATTGATGAATAGTGTTGAGCACTTTCTAGGAGAAGTATTATTTATAATAATCTTTATTTTTCATGTGAGATTTTACCTCAGAGCATACATTTATGTGTTTCCTCCATTTTACCCTAACAGTCATGTAATAATAATTTTAGCAATATATGTATTTAGGTCGATCCAACTAATAAGTATTCTTTATAGTTCATGTAAAATTCCAATATTTCAATTCAGAAATAAAGTATAGATCCAACTTGATATCCAGTTTTGTAGTACCATGATATTCTTATTTTGCACAAATATATAAAAAAGTCTAATTTATATTTCAGTTTAGAATATGGTCTACAATCTGACGAATTAGGTTTAGGCATGTGTTTTCAGAATAAGTTTGAGATTTCCAATATTTTTACTGAAAATCCAACATGACAAATTGGTGGAGAAAGACAAGATGCCAAAATTATTGTTTTGGATTTCCATGTATTTAGCAATAGAAAAAAATACCCTTCCTCACACATTTCCTGTTTAATATGTACGAAAATGGAGTATTATGTTTACTCTATGTACATAATATGAATTTCAAGGAATACCTACTTAAAGCACGGCAATCGGCATGGTATGAATCTTTTGTTCTTAAAATTTTTACACTTGCATCAGCCGGCCGGTGAGGTGGTGGCAATGCTTAATATTGACTGATCTTCTCAACGAGACGACGACGGCACGGCAAGGAACAAAGTAGGAGAGAAACAGGATTTGTCGGCAGAAGCCTTTGATGTTCACCTTTTTCATTTTGGTATAAAGCACCGACCCTAAGCCGCTGTTTATTTTAACATTTAATCGTTTCGGTCCTTAACTACCTCACATACACGTAGTCAAACGGCAGCAGTCCATCAGCGTTGTTGGGCATTATTAACTCACACCAAAACACCAAGCCAAACATTACTACCACCAGCACTCAGCGGAACGGACTTACTCATCTACTGGTTGCATAGTACATTCATTATCTACATATATATTACATGTGCAGTAAGTAACGTGCGTATGGCTTCCAGAAGCATGACATTAAATTCACGTTTACACAAATCTAGAGCTGTCTCAATCTGAATGCCTCATTCAAAGAGCAATAGCAAGAAAGCGAGTGAGAGTCAACAAAGAAGAGTGTTTTAGTAGTAATATCCAGATACCAGAGAGTAGAGAAAAGCAACAAATATCTTGACTGTTTCTTTATACAGACAAAATACCGAAAGGAAAAGGACACTATCGTGATTGTGAGACATCTTAAAAATCAAAAACATGTTGTTTCAAAAAGCATGCAAGAGAGTAATTTTATTTTAGTTCTCGAACTGAAGACGTGTTGAGTTAGCATATCTCAAGATTGTGGAGACAATTTGCTTTGATTTGCTTGATTTTTTTTAAACTCAGCGTTTTATGAATTTAAACCTTTTGAAATTTTTAGTAGTGAAAATTTGTATTAGTAAAGCAAAGGAAAAACAACATTGCAAAAGCAACAAAATGTGGTCATATATTTGGTTAGTCGCTAGTGTGTTCTTAAGTGTCACGTTGCCCCACCATCCAGTAAACTCCCATCCTGCTCCTGCAAAATTTCGGAACTACTCTTCAACGAATTCTTTTTACAATCATGGAACAAGAATGATAAGTCTACCAGCACCAGTTGACAATCAGATGCTAAACAAGTGGACATCAACAGCCATGAAGTTCTTTGATTTCAATCGATGCATTGCATCACATATCGCATCATCAGAGGATGAGTGTTTCAAATTGAATCAAGTACAACGCTCAGAAATAGCCATTTACTTTGGAGCAGGACAAAATGTAGGAATGGCTAACGCAATAGTTAGGAATGGGAAACGGGAGAATTTTCACAAACGAATGCAAAAAGTTGTAGCAGTTTTTCCAGATTCCAGTACACCAAAATCTGGAGGTTCTCATGATGCTGTACTGGTTCTAGATCCGTATCCAAATGCTAATTTTGGACACTTGGTTGCTGTCTTCTACATTGATCTGGGAGTAGATTCTAGGAAATGCAAAGAGGAATATCAAATTTTTACAACAGGTAAACAATTTTCAGCAAAATGTTTGCAATTCTCTTATTTTCATTTCATCAAGAAGAGATAAGAATTTTGGCGCAACCACCTTACTTTCGTCATTTTTCGCTGAATTTAACATTTTCATAAAGTCAGCTCATCACTTGTGGTAAATCGTCTACTTCATCTGTCATTAGTTTATAAGGCATCAGCTTTGTTATAGCGTATACAACTATCCATCAAAATGGTTTGCGGTTCCGTTCATGTGATATGCTATATTGTGTTTTGTACGCTCCATTCTCTCACTGTAAGCAAGCTAATCGACACACGAGATATGGATTCGTGGGAAAGCATTTCTTATGGTGTAGCGTCGGCATCTGTTTGTTTCGGCAGAGGACTAGCTGCCACGAGCCAGAATCCTTTGATCTTGCCGACTACAAAGGGATGCCGACCCAATTGTGTCCTCATAATCATCTGGAATAACCTACCACTTAAAGCTTTTGTCCAACTAACCACCAACAAGACTGCAAGGAGGCACATTATAAAGAAGTCTTATTGGTCCTACCTGAAACTGATCTGATAAGAGCACCCTATACTCTACTCTGTCTCTATGAATATTGCAACTTCATAAGAACATACCATAAGAATAAATTTTCTCCACAAAGCATATTATTCTAAATTGAATATCAAAGCAATTTAAGTTGATGACAGCGGGTATCATAGTCAAACACTGTGTTTTTAGACGATCGACCAATTCTAAGGATCACATTATGCATTACTACATATAGAATAGTCATTTTGAATGGTGGGATTGATTTACATTTATTCTCATAATTATCTATTGCTTTGTTGTGGTTTTGAGAATCCTAATCCGAAATATTGACATTGCTCTCTCTCTCTCTCTCAGAAATATGCTCTCAGTTTTATATGCATAAAAATAATAGATTCCATTTAAAACATAAATGTTGTAGATGAGACGTGTATCACAGTTGCCAGAAAGTCAAGATGTCCAAATCGCCTGGAAAGGTACACGGGTGGAAGTTTACAACCCCGGCGATGCCACATTGATTTTCTTCCATCTGTTTACAACTCCGAACGATTTACAACCATGTCAACTCCTGGGTCCAATTCTGACATCAGCAACACCCTTTTAGCACATGATTTATTGAACTGTGTCAATCTACCAGGCTTCGCACAGTGCCCCACTTTTCGCCCTTTGGATGACACACGAAGAGTCCTCTGTGATGCTTCTGCAGAAAACTCTAAACGGTACACATCAAAGAGCAAATTTGTTCCCAGAACGTGAAAATCTTTATAGCATTTTCTTGAATAATATTTTTTACCATCTTCAGGTGTGACACAAGCCATACAGGAGTCGGAACTAAATGTAAACTGTTTCAAACCTGCGATCATGCTGTCCTGATTGGTGGCGGTTGGAACAGATTACATTCAGATATGAAATCATTTTATAACATAATTAAGATGCAGGAATCGCTCAGCTCGATAGGATTTCTACCCGAAAACATCAAAACATTTTATGCAAATGGCAAAAGTCGCAATTTCCAAGCAGGACGAAGTGGAAGATCCATGTATGATGAAAGTAGTTACTTTTCTTCTGCCATGAAAACCGGACTACGAGGACATGTGCGAACGATTTGTGAGACAAGGCATTGCGCCGATACCCTCTACATTTATTTAAATAATCCAACCACGTTGGAAGGGGACATGTTTCTTTGGGACACCGACTACAATGGAATGGTAAACAAATATTTCAATTTTTTATTCACATTTATAGGTATAGTTTAATCTGTTTCAAAAATCTTTACTGTACTCTTCTGCGTGATAACGGTAAACTTTGCTTAAATTAACATAGGTGGATGAACTGGAAGTTTATACCGTTAAGGAGTTTTTGTCTGACATCCTAGCATGTGAAGCCAAAAGAGTTATTGTTATTGCTGATCAAAGTAACTCTGATGTACTTTTGAGTAATTTAAAAGAAAGCAGTGAACATAAAAATGTGGTATTGCTAACCGCTGGTCTAGCCAACCAGACCACAATAAATGGGGAACTTACCAGTTTGTGGGCTAATCACTCGGAATCGTCCTCGTGCATTAAGAAAGTATATCAGGTACAGTAGCGTAATCGTCTTTAATTGTGATCGTGGTCTCTTAAAAACTTTATACAGGGCCGCAAATTACCTTGATCATGCTCACTGTTTTTTCTTCTATTTTCAGCATGTCATTAATGGGATGTCAACATCAACCCCAACTTATTTTGACTCCATGTCTGGAATCTCATCACAAGTATCCTTGATTGGGGCACCGTGCGACTTAATTCCTCCCGTCAACGCAAGAGAACTTAAAGCACTTTATGAAGGTAAGACTGCTGTAAATTCTGTTTTATGACAAACATTGTTAGCTATGATGAAGTAGTTTAATGTGATATTGCTTTTACCGCATTAAAAACCGTTAATTCGTATATTTCATGCATTATCATTTATCATTATTTTCCAGGTTGTCAAAATGTTCCGACCAGTGTTTGGTTCTCAGCTACATTTGAAGACGGAGGAGCAGATTATGACAGTAACGGTGGAATAGACGAAAGTGATGAAAATTCTCCAAATGGAAGGAGATCGTAGTACTTTCTTAAATTCTTAGTCCTCGTCATTCCCTTTTAGTCGTTTACGAATATGATGGTATTGAAACCCTACGTGATACAATGAACCAATGAGATTTTTTTGTAGATAGCAAATATGTGTTTAAGAATTTGTTTAGTGTATTTATCTACCATACCATAATTATTAGTAGTTTTTAAGTTTATTATTCATTAAGAATGTAAATATGTATATATGTAAACTATAACCTATGTATCATTAAATATTCAGCACTTGAGTTGAGAAAAGCAATACATTCTATGGAACATTGAGCAATACAACTTGATAGAAAAGTAGTAAGAGGTTTTTGATTGGACTATAGGCAGGGTGGCAAGAAAAACATCCAAAACTCCAAGGTTGTGTGGTGTCAAAATTTCGTTAAATCCAGGTCAACTGCTAATATTTGTTTTACAATCCTCTGCAAAGCTGCAAACACAAAACAAACGAAATTTTATGCATAATTCAACACAAATATATTATTTTCAAATAGTACAGAGAAATTATATGAAGCTTACATTGGCGAAGTTCCTGTTGAGACACTTCACTAATGGATCGTATCCTTTGCAAAATTCGTCGCTGGTGTCAGTATTACCTGAAAAAGAAATGATAGATATGATAAATGTTGAAATTCCTACTCATAGTAAGATCATGAAGATGCAGCTTTTTAAATGCAATACATCTTTATTGTAATTTTGAACGCCAGTTTCTCAACTCACCCCCAATTTTGAGACAAGGTTGGAAAGTTACGTTGGCTCTCTCGAGCATATGTGCTGGCCATTGTTCCGACAGGTATTTGTCGTATTGGTATTTATCTAAATATCCTTCAGTGTTTAACATGTCTAAATTTTGAAGAACGCATTTCATCACACAAGTCGACTTTTGTGTCTTTTCCCTTCCGGTCTTGTACCCAAGCTGCTTCACGCATTGGTTGATCCAACCAAGTTGCTTCCTGTTCTGTTCAGAAAACACTGCGCGACATGTTTTCTTATCTTGGCCTTCGGTTAGGGTGATGGCCTTTACATTTATGTAGTATAGAAATTATTAGTATTTTGAAAAAAAAATATTTTATGACACATAAAATTTTAATTAAGAATATTATTTTCTCACCAAAAGACACAGAACTGCAACAGATACAGCAGACTTCATTTTTCAAGTTCCAGATTCCAGACAAAAGTTAGCAATGAAAACTGGGACCTTTTCACCTCCAAGGTACGTTGAGAAGTGATGAGATGCGAGCCAATATATACAAGCTTTATGCTAATCGCTAACCGGCTCTCCTGCTTCACTCTCATAAACCTAAAAACATGATGATTTCATGATAACCACTTTGTAACCAGTACATGGATTGCTGGCATATTGATAGATCATTAGATTCTCATGAGAAGGCTCCTAGATTGTATCATAACAAGTGATTATGCATTACCTTGCTCCACGAGGAAAATAAATGACACTTCTTGGATTCGTTGGTGCATATGTACTGACGGTAACGATATTGTAAGGATCTTTTATTTTCAGACTTCATGATGCTATAGGAGTCGATCTAAAAGTCAAACATACACAAACACAAGCATAATCTTGAAAAAATATTATAATATACCTATAATATTTATGCATTTAACTAGTCTACATCCTTGCAACTTGTTTGCGTTGCCAATTTACTGGCGTATCCTAAGCTTGTAGAAATATTCGAGAAGTTTTGCTTAGATCAAATGGAAGATGAACTGACCAGACTAGCTACCAAATTACTATTTAATAGACTCCGATTCTCCATGTTGTTTGTCATTGAGCATAATTATATGTAGCTGACTTGTTAGCTAAAATACAGGTGTTCTAATGTTGTCCGTCCATCCAGGTTAAATGGTGTATCAGTAACTGGGCATATTGAAAACTGGAAATACCCATCTGGGTAGTAGAAACAACTAACTTACATCTTACATTATTTCCATCATCATGACATTCAAGCAGAGTCAGCAACTTACGTCATTTGATTTCTTTCTGCTGGATCTCTTGCTTTTGAAAGTCAAGTCTCCTTTATACATCGGGATCGGATAAGCGTGTACTTGATTGATAGAAGCAAAAGCGGTCAGTTTTCAACTGAACAATATAATGTAGCTACCATTTTTTCCTGATCTAAGGGGATAAGTTGCTTGTGTGTTCATTTCATTTTCAGAAGGAGACATTATAAAAAAGCAAAAAGCAACACGTGTGTGACAACTGACTCGAAATGATTTTAATGGCACGTAGTCAAGAAAGAATAAAAAAAGCTTATCCACATTGCATTGTCGTCATCATAATGTCTGAATAAAATTTGATGGTATTGGTTAATGGTCACTATTCATCATAAGCATTTGCGTGCAAAATGGTCACGGAGTACAAAGTGGATTTGAGACTGCCAAATTAATATGCTTGGAAAAAAATAGACGTTACTTTATTTTTGTGTCGTAGGTAAGGTAAGTAATTAGGCCTATAATATTTTGCACTGTTTGAACATATACATTTGCAAATTAGGTGATTGATTAGTTAACAAACTGGTTCGCTTTGTAACATGTAAGTCAGTTGTTGTTAGTTGATGTGATTATCTCTTCATGTAGGCATGTATGTTGACTATGGCTGCTTGTGAAAAGGAATTTTCATTTGCTCATTGGTGTCCAGTGTCGGACAAACAACAATAATATGCAAATGCAAGGTAACAAAATTTTTGGCGGTTGGTGACTTACTGACAGCATTTATTTTCAGCATTCTTGCAAATTGCAAGCGTGATTTAACTTTAGCTTTAGACGCGTCCTTAAATGTTGAATGTATACAACCACATGGCATACATTATTAGGCTTTCAAACCGTTTTTTTCATAACTTCATCTCTGCCAAAAATCAATGGCAAAATAATTACCTCTCTGCAAACAACTCTGAGATAATAATACTAATTTTTAATATAAAAAATATCCAAAAATCTACAAAAAGCCAGTAGATCAATTTGGAAGATCTGTCTAATTATGCAGCCTTGTGGACCAGCCAGCTTTAACGAAAACTTCTTATCATCTTGGCTTCGCTTACTAGATAGTATTCAACCGTCTGTCTCGTCTCATACAAAAAACCAACATTTTCGCATTATAAACATTTATGATTTTTCGTACGATTTGATGGCATAAAAATGATCTAAATCTCGTCTCGTTTCTTTGCCTAGCTCTGTGAAATTCTCTTTATAGATAGTATATAGGTACTCATAAAAATAAATACAATAAGAGCAACTCGTTTGTTTCTTTCCACCCCAAAAAACTTTTATTTCTTTGTCGGTTTGAAGTTTATAACAATGAAGGAGTAGTTGTAGCCAATGACTCACTGGTAGTAGTAGGAGCAGATTCTGTTGTGACACTTATAAATGATTCTTCTTCTAACAATAAATTATCGTCGATTCTTAATCCGCCAATTTCTGGAACTGATGTACCTGTTCTTCTTCTAATCAAAGTATATTTTGTGGTAGGGGCCCTCGTTGCTGCTTCAGTGACCGAAACTGATCCGCTACCAGTCGCGACGGCCGCTGGAGTCGCTCCAGCAGCAACAGGGGCTGAGGTGGATACTGCTGCTGGTGCCATTCCTGCTTGAGTTGCTGCCACGATGGTGGCCGATGTTACAGCCATTGCGGATTTAGTGGTTTCTTCAGAATCCAATTCATCTTCGTCCTTTGTAGTGGTCGTTAATTTTGTCGTGGTTGTTGGGAGCGTTGGCCACTGGGCTGGTCTTCTACCCAAAGAAGCGTCCACGACTGCCTGTGCACTTTCTCGTTGATTAGGTGGGAAAAAGTTAACAAACGATTGCCAAAAGTTGCCAAGGTTTAAGGTCCCCAGGCCGGTCACAATTCCAGCGATTCCACGAACAACGTCGCCGGGTGATGCCCCAGGTGTGGTGGGACCTGGGCTGGTACTTACCTCGTCCTCATCGTATTCTTCACTTAAGGCTGGCTGATTTCCCTGTCTGAGAAGTGGGGGAACAATACCAAGCAGTTTTTGCCTTTCCTTTTCCTCTTTAATTGCCCTCTTAAAATTGACTTCAACCTTTAAATATAGAAAATTAATTGATAGATACATGCAAATATAGGGCAGCACAATGCACCATATCGTCGATGATTTTTGAAAAAGAGCCACCGCAAATTTTGTCAGTCTTGACAAGGGGCCAAAGCAATTTTT